>JANHFX010024417.1:25282-92030 GCA_027560015.1 Chloroceryle amazona | reverse complement strand
CCTCTGTACCCTCTCCAGCACCTCAACATCCTTCTTGTAGAGAGGGGCCCAAAACTGGACACAGTATTTGAGGTGTGGCCTCACCAAAGCCAGGTACAGAGGAATGATCACCTCCCGGCTCCTGCTGACTACACTATTCCTGATACAGGCCAGGATGCTGTTGGCCTTCTTGGCCACCTGGGCACACTGCTGACTCATGTTCAGCTTGCTGTCAGACAACACCCCTAAGTCCTTCTCTGCCTGGCAGGTCTCCAGCCACTCCTTCTCAAGCCTTTAGTGCTGCCTGGAGTTGTTGTGGCCAAAGTGCAGGACCTGGCATTTGGCCTTATTGAAACTCATGGAACTGGCCTTGGCCCACCGATCCAGCTTATCTAGATCCCTCTACAGAACTTCCCACCGCTCAAGCAGATTGACACTTCCAACCAGCTTGGTGTCATCTGCACACTTACTAAGGCTATATCCCCATATCCAAGTAGTTGAAGAAGATGCTAAACAGGAGTGGCCCCAGTGCTGAGCCCTGCGGGACACCACTTGTGACTGGTTAATTGTTAAGGCAAAGGCACATACATTTTGGTTTAATCCTCTTTTGCCTCTATTCGGTACAGTTCCAGTAGCATCAGAAAATGCATTTTGACCTCTACTCTTCAGTATATAGTCAGAGAATTAAATTGCCCCACATGACTAAACAAATCCACATAATTTGGTTTATGCTTTTAGTCCTTGGCCTCTACTGATAACTGAGAAAACTGGAAGTGTTCCACTTGTTTTAGTGGACTTACTGTGCTCCCTGAGTTCTGTCCGGAAGTGACCAAAACAATGAAAATAATCTTTTTTTTTTTTTTTAATGATAAGTGTATTGCACATTTTTCATCAGAGGGGTGAAAACATATGACTTCTTTTGACTTAATTTCTGCTTTTCAGTACTTTTACTTGTATAAATAAGCCTGTACACCTCCTTGACACGTGCTGTTGAAGCTCGTGATTATTTGAAGAATGTAATTATTTTTTAAATTCCTTTCTTCAGTTACCATAGATGTGCAGCTCTATTTTCTCCATAAGAAAATCCACTTAGTTCTCAGCTTGTATATATTCACTTTTTGACTGTTATATCTGCATTTCTCTCTCACATCAAAAGTGGTGTGCATGTTAATGGTTTGAATTCTTTAAGTACTGAGCATCTAAATTTGCAACACTAGACTCACCCAGTCTCATCATTTAAAGTGCAGTCAGACATGTCTGTGACTTTCACAAATCTTACTAGCTTCAGATTCATCAGCGCATTCAAGGTATGAGTTGAAATATTCAATGGGATAATAGGATTTAAAAGGTTGCAAACAAATACCTAAATGTAAATAAAGACAGTAAATTACTCTTTGAGAGAATAATGTAAAAATATAAATAAAATATAACTTTGGATTTCTTTAGGCACTGCCTATCAATGTCTACCTACAATATTTTAAGAGACATAAATCCAAAAAAGTGGGGCTTTTCTTGGCCTGTCAGAGAGAGAGATGGAGAGTTCAAAGAAAAAGATTATTAATACTAAGATCTCTTAGCCTATGGAATAGCAGTAAGGAGATCTTGCTAGTTAGCAATTAAAATAAACCCTAGCAAGGTACAGGGATTTTTAAAGCAGGGACCTTTTTTGCACTCTAGGAACAGGGGCTTAAATGACCTAATTTTTAAAAAGATGGATCTGTTTTAGAAAAGTTGAACACGCTCTGTTTAGCTGAATTCATGTGGAGTTGAGTGTTCCACATTTCTGTGAATTAGGTCATACTTTTATCTTTCTGTGTTGCTCTCTGAGACTGAAAAAGGCTCAGAATAAACCAGCATATAGGAAGAAGTTTTGCATACACTAACGTTTATATGACATGTCCTGTGCAGTACCAGAGCCATGAATATTAAAATCTTGTTACCCCTTTTGCACTCTCCCTTAATCCTTTAATTTATTGCTGATATTAAGAAATAACACGGGCTTCAGACACAAATTAGTTGCTTCCCTCTTGCTTAAAGGGGTTGGCTTAAACTTACAAACCAATTATCCTTTCTGAAATGTAACAGCAATCAGAGTGACATTCCAAGCTATTTCTAGCAAAATTAATAATAATTATTTGCTGTGAAAGTGAATTGCAAGCTAACTAAAGACTTGCACGTGAAGAGTAATGTTTGGTAAATGGTTCTGAGCACTGCTTTTTCCCCTGTTATTTTAAAAAGTGATAGCCTTCAGAAGGAAAGCAGGTTGTATCGATTAGGTGAAAAGAAGTTTCAGACAACTCTTGTTGTGAGATTTTATAGTAAAAGAATGAGAAAGTAGCGATCAAGCAATTGGAGTCTTAATATCAAAATTAACATGGATAATTCTTCTTTTTCTCCATGAATTACAGAGCCTGTACAATTTTTTGGCCCAGCCAAATGCCCTTGTTCATCTGGATTTGTCCAACACGGAGTGTGCGCTAGATATGGTAAAGATGGTTTTTTGTGGAGATTCAAATACCAAGGAAACTCCTCACCTTCTATCCCTAGGTACTTTTCTGGGTTAATATACAGTTAAGTCAGCTTTCTTTATTTTAAACCAGGTGTGTGGAGCCCTCCTTCGTGGATGTCTTCAACATCTAGCTGTCCTTAGCCTCTCTAGGACTCTCTTTTCTCACAGGTACAGTTTAAGTGTCATTACTCTCAACTCCTGCAATATTTTCTTGCTCTTATGTTACACCTTTCTTTTTAAGAAGAAATCTAAGACTTTATGAAAGTCTTAGAAGTCTTAATGCTCTATGAAAAAGGTTTTATTTATTCCAAGCAAAATATTTTCTTTCCCTTTCCGCTCTTTGCCAGATGGCTGTAAAATAAGCTAGCTTGTCTAATAAGTTTTTTGTGATACTGATGTAGTGGAAAGTCTATAATTTGTCTCTGAGAGGCATAATATCAGGCTTTGAAGTCTTACCGACTTGATTCCTCTTTAAATTTGTTTTTTAAAGTTTATATTTTTCATGATTAGATCATGATTATAATGACTTTTTTTCCTTTTCTGCTGTTCTTTTCTGGGAGGAAGTCCCTTTGAAAGTCTTTGAGACTGAACACTGACTTTGTAGAACACTTGCATTGTAGGAAATATTAACGTTGGCTTCAATTTTCTTCAAATCATTGACTTGGGTCCATATCACTGATGATACCTCATTGGGGCTAAGCTACTCTTGTGTTGAGTTGTTATCTCTAGTGGGGAAAAGGCAATTTAAGGGATTTTGTAATGTCCCATTTGATCTTCTGCTCATGCGATATAATAAATATGTTCACTATTAACCAGCTCTAAATGTCCATATTTATAGTTTACCAAACAGAAGCTTGATAGAAATGTCTTCTGTGCAGCAGTGCAATGCTGAGGATTGTTTAATCAACATTTTGATGACATTATATTTCCAAGCTAATTGAGAGCCACTGATTACAGAGTTGTTGAAGATAGAGCAAATTAAACATGTAAAAGATCCATTACAGTTCTGAGGTCTTGCATTCACTATTTATTGGAATGATGAGTGTTTAGATGCTACTTCTTAATTTGTTTACTTACAGAAAAGGAAAAGAAGTCCCTCCCTCCTTCAAACAGTTTTTCAGCAGCTCACTTGCTTTGATGCAGATTAATCTTTCAGGAACTAAACTCCCCCCTGAACCTCTAAAGTAAGAATTTAATTTCATTTTCTCCTAAATGGTGCCTAAAACCTGGTTTGCGTTGTTGTTATGTGAATTCTTCATACTAAAAATGAAGCAGAAAGGTTTTAGTTGTTGTTTTGTTGCTTTTTGTTGTTTGTGGGTTTTTTTCCATTGTACATTATTGATATCGCAAGAGTGAGTTTCATAATGATCACAGATTCAAGAAATGTTGTTTCCATCTACAGTTACTATTAATCATATTTTGTTCCATAGGAATGTCACAGTTGTTTAGCTTTCATCATCATTTTCCTGAGATGTATTTCTTCATGGCTTATGAACAAAACTGTGCTCCACAGTAAAATGGGATTATGTGCTTGTGTAAGTGCCATTCCTTTGAGGCTGCGGTATTGCAACGGCCATTATGAAACTGAACCTGTTGCAGTGTTCGGGAGGAGATACCCATTGCATGGAGCTGTGCCTTCCTTTCATTGGGAGGGATGGTGGCAGCAGCTTCTAGGAATGCCGAGTGCAATGGGTCTCTCTGCTCTATGTCACTCACCCTGTGGCTAACAGGTTCTGATGATGTGGACTGGGTACTGGAGAGAAACTCTTCTTGCAGCCTAAAGTAGGGTGAGGGAAATTGTAGAGCACCGTGTCACCCGTCCTGTGACATGTACAATTTTGAACTGTGTTGAACTTTGCAGACATAAAATTTAAAGGTGTGTTTTAAAGTCAAGATAGGTCTAGATAGATAACTCTAGACAGGTCATTCTGTAGTTCTGGAAGAATTCTTGTGTTCATTGGGCTAAATCAATGAAAGGGCTCTTTCCAAAGTGCTTGCTAGCTAGTATGCATTAAAACATACATAACCCTATCCATAGTAGACACCTAGACGTGTTCACCATTTTGGGGAACACACATCCAAAATCCTAATCTGCATATAGATATGTATGTGTATGCTTGCGTACCTGTGTGGTGGAGAGCCTTGATTGCTGTTCTTGCTTAGACTTTGCTAGGGTTGGGAAGGTATGGTACTGATGTGCTTTCAAACAGAAGGTGATTATTGAGAAACACATTGGTTGATTCTGATTAATTTAGAGCTGTTGATTCCGTGGTGGAGGGCAGCAGGGAGCTATGTTTAACAAAGCAGGAAGATTGGAGGATGTATGTGACTAATACGCAAGACAATCTTATCAGTGCTGCAGGAAAAAAAAAAGAATGCTGTGAGACATTGAATATACCTACACAGATTAGGAAAGGTGAGAAGCCCCAGACACTAAGGTTCATATTTAGCTCTTTTTCTTATCTTATATTGAGTATATCCTGAGATATGAGGAGTTTTGGGTGGTGAGTATTCTACAGTGGTCTGTGCTTATGGAATATGTTACTGTATTAATTCATCCCAAATATTTGTGACCTCTTGATCTGCCAGCTGTGCAACAAATGAAATCTTCCTAGTCCTTTTCAGCCAAAATCATCCATATTAGCAAAAACTTTCTCTATTGTTACATTTAAGCTAATCTTTCTTGACTTGACCGAATTGGGTTAGAGGGAGTACTTGCATGACTGGTGTTGATGGAAGTAGAGAGGCAGCAATGGGTAGTGTAAGTTGTGCTGAGAGCAGAAACCTTTTACTCGTACAGACAGCTCAAGAAAGGAGCACCTGTCCAAAGTCCAGCTGGACACAGATGGTCTCAGAACATCCATGCACCTCTCAGCTGGCTGGCATTTTGGCATGGGCTTCTTTTGTTTTTTTCTGTTGGCAATGTTCACCTCTGCCTAGGAGGTAGGACAGAGCTTTTAATGTTTTTTGCCAGTTTCTTTGATGTGCTTTTTCTCTGTTCTGAGGTTTTTTTCTTCAGTCTGAGCTGGGTGTATTTCACAGCAGTACAGAGAATTATGATCTGCAGTAGATCTTGCTTACCTTCTCAAACCCTCTATTGCTTGACTAATTCACTTCAAAAGCATTCTGTGGAAGTTAATCTGGTGTTAAAAAGAGTGAGGATGTGCTGTGTCCTGGGGCAGCTGCTTAGCCTTTTGGTTGTAATTGTGAGAAATCACAAAATTTCTACAGAAAACTCAGGATCGTAGGATTTGGTAAAGACACGAAGGTGGACGCACCTTTTTCCAGACAGACTTATTTGTCATTGCCAAGATGGCAATAGCACATGAGGGAGGATTTCTAGAAGGAAAAAATAAAAATGACAGTGTACAGTAAAAGTACATCTCTGGTATCTTTCATCAGTGCATGTCAAAAAGCTTTTAACAGTGGGGGCCTTGGAACTGTCCCATGACAAAGGAGAAATTCCTGGTGTGCGTCCACGAACCAGAGGTCGCAGAGTTGGATGTGTGATTCAAGATCAACCCTGCCTAGAGAGAAAAAAAAAAAGCACACAAAATGCACATACCTGACACCCTGAGTCCCAAATTCACCTGATTAATTGTTATTTGATTTCTTTCTTATCAACTTCCTTTAGATGAACAGTTGTGGTCTGTTTAATCTCATGTGCTAGCTCAGCGAGTTTAAAGGTATTGGTTAATCAGTACAGTCAGCAAAGGAGATGAACTTGCTCTTACAGGGATGGTCCTGTTAATATAAGTCAAGCATTTCAGGGAAGAGATTTGCTAATAAAGCTGTAATGTGAGGATGACACACAGTGGATGGGGAAAGGGTGTTTGTAGTTCTTGTACATAGTTAATATAGTTAATATTCCATCACAGCTCTTTTTTTTTCTTCCCCATTTTTTTAAGTGAAGCACTTTATACTCTCTTTTCCTTGTTTAAGTATATGTTGGCATTTTTGTTCATTTACAGACACTGCCAAAAGTTGTATTTTGATCTGTCAGTGCTATAACAAGACAAGTTTCTGATATGCTTCTCATGCAAATGCTAATTACAAGGCCAATTCTCACATTCTGCATCTAGCACTGTTGACAAGACCTTTCCATGTATTGCCATGTGTGTGATTTAAACATCGTGGCCAAGTACAATTGTAATGTATCTGCCTTCGATGCCTTTGAATGCTGATGATTTTTCATGATACAAACCTGAGAAAGCATGGTAAATTCTTAGGATGAATTTATAGGAGAGAGGTTAGGAAAAAAAACAAGCCTTTTTTTCTTCCTGTGAAGAGAGTACATTTGAAGCAGTGCTATGTCTCTTTTTTTTTTTTTTAATTTGCATTTTTTTTATGGTTGCACTGTATTTTTTATGTTACCTAAAAATGTTTAGGGAAGTCTTTGCAAAGTTATCATCAGCCAGACTAACTTTGAAGAAAAGCATGGGAAGGAAATACAGACAAGAATCAGCTGAACATTTCTAAAAACTTGCGGAGCGTTCATGGCTTTTTCAGTCTGTGTATTAATAGCTGAAGAAGTAAATAAGCACAGGATATTTGCCTGTGTTAACAGTGAAGGTCTGATTAACATTTATACCTGCAGGCCAGATTTAAATAAGTTTAAATGAAAAAACTTCCCAGGTCTCACACATTTTATGTATGGGTTTTAGACACTAGTTGCATAGCAAGTGTGTAGGCAAATGGCTCAGCAAAATGGATTGGTTTTTATCTCCATGCATTAGAAGTTTGGATCCTGTTAGCTTGCTTTTGGACGAAATGAAGTTTGGGAAGAAAGTCCTTCTGTTTCTCTGTTCTATTACTAATTCAAAGCAGCATCTATTTTAAAGATATAGAAGGCATACACAGGTTGTGTTTGCTCCTACTCTACAATACGTGCTGGTGTGCTTTCTGATCTGACAGTATTAATACAAATGCAATATTAACACTAACTTTTATATGTGGAAAAAACTTCTCTAAGGTTTTAAAGGTGGATTAATGAAAATCATAATCAGGCATTGCTACGCTTGTCTGATGTTCTGCCTAAAGACAAAGGACACCGTTGTCTGGGAATATAATTTTGAAATTTGTAAATATTTGTTAGGTTGCAGAAGTGGAGATTTGCATGGTACTTGAACGTGATCCAGCATCTGAGTGTTACAAGGCGCTATGCCTGGCTGAAATGGCTGGCTGCACTGCATCTTGCATATATTAAACCACCACTTTTTTCCTGAATTTTTGGAATATCAGAATTACTGCTGTCATACAACAGAACACTCCTTTTGTAATCATTTGATGCTCTTTGAAAGCAAATGTTGAAGAAAAATCATCTCTGATGAATGTTATTAAATGTTGATGTGGCATTAGCTTTACAGTTTCTTTACTAGCCTTGCATCCTTCCCTGCATTCATTGAAGCTGCTGGAGTGTTCTGTGTGTGGGAGCTTTGTGCTGCCATTTAAGAAATAACTGCTTAGCTGCTGTGGTTTTGTTTTGAAACAGTTATTTGTGTTATAGGTGTATTAACCTGTGATTGCTTAGATGATGATGTAAGTCTGACTTTTTTTTTTAAAATGGTTCTAAAATTGATCTTTTTCAGAGCGCTTTTATTAGGCCTGGCTTGCAATCACAATCTGAAGGAGGTGTCTTTAGATCTCAGTAGCTGTGAGGTAAGGAATATTTATCAGGATGTGCTCAAAAGATGTAATGATGTGGAATTGGAGTTCCCATGAAATCCACCAGGCGAGATATTCTGCCTCTGTAGTCAAAAGCTGTGGGAAAGGCAGAGCTTGGAGAGAGAGTTACCATAAAAATCATCTGCTGTGTGTTACAGCATCCTAAATAATGAGCCCAGAGGTCCAAAGCACTTGCAGCACCTCCTTGGTAAAACGCTCCCTGCAGCACAACTATTACAGCTATTGAGCCAGATGCTTGGCAGCTCCTGCTCTCTGGTGCTGTGATTACACAGGACCCTGCAGCAGGACTTTCTAAAGTGGTAAAATCTGAATGGGTTGCAGGAAGGCACATGCCCTGAAGGCAAGTCTGGGGTTTGTCTTCCTTCAAAACTGGAGATGTGCTTCCTCTTCTGCAGGTTTGCCTTTTAACCCTGGGAGAAATTCTGCTTTCCTAATCAAGTAATCAATCCAGGCCAATAGGGAACTCCAGTAAAAGCTGATTGAAGCATGCTGTTAACTTAAGAGTCATTGTGCAAATGGCTTTAAATAGCTCAAGAATAAATAAAAATAACCGGGTCAGCTTGATTTGCTTTATCTTGTTTCCTCTTGCTTCTCTGTGCTTTGCTGTGCACTTTGTTTCTCAGGATCGTCCATACTCTTACAGGATGATGCCTGTGTGGCTACAGCTTATGACAAAAGATCAGCCACGACCCTGGGGAGCCAGTGAGGCAAAGTTTGCAAGAGTCCACACGGTCCTGTCCATAAAAAAAACAATTGTCAACCAGCTTAGGCTCAGGCCTCCTGTAGCTGAGTGGCCACCTTTATCTTTTTAAGCTGAAAAGAAAACCTCTCACTTGATAGGCAGATCTTTCCAAGTCCATCACCTGAGCATTAACTGTTCTGGAAGTGTCTTTCGAATGCAATGGTTTCCCTTTAAGTAGAAAGCATGCAATTTGATGAACATGTTGAGGTGCAATAATCCTTGCTTTAGGTTCATAGTCAATTGCTTTTGGAAAGTGCACAGACTTTCCCTTGTGAATAAAAAACTGAATCATTCTGAAGGCATTTCACAGTTTGTTTTGAGATTTTTACTTTTCAAAAAATGGTATTACTTTGAAGAGCACTATATGTAAATTCCATATAGAAAACCTTTCAAGTCAAGTACACATGGTTCTGAGTGGAGAGATCAGGCAAATGGTAATTTTTATTTCAGAGGAAGGAAGGAAAAGGGAGGAGTAATTAAAGTAACAAAAATGAAGTGCTGTAGTCATAACTTTAAAAGAATAAATCAATAAAACACAGACATAAATAATGAGTATAAATTAGCATGTAAATCAACAAGAGCTGACAGGAGTGAAAATGTCCTTTCATTAAGTAGCCCTGAGGATGGGATGTGGAAGAGCTTTATGGGACACTGAAGCATGTGGTGATGGCTGACTCTCATGAAACGAAGGAAGGAATCGTGCCCAACTCGCAGTGTTGCATTCCTGTAGCTGATCCCTCCAAATTGACAGCAATTCCTTAGATCCATCCCTTAACATTTTTTCACATCACTGAGCTTTATCCATTCTCATGTGCTCTGGAAAGAAAAAGTTATGATTCCACCAACAAGGGAGTTGATGTGCCAGGAGCTGGGATCACTGTCCATGGGACCAGTACTGCAGGGTCCTGCTTCATGTCTCCCTGAGCCTCTGTGAGCTGGGCTCTCTTTCTGTGAACCCAGAAAGAGAACCATGGGAAGCTCAGAGCCAGTGACCTGCACTACTCCCAGCTCCTGCAAGAACATGCTGTTAGGAGCTAGAAAGCTGATGCTACAGCTTTGCTCTCCTCTTTCCTACACCAGGCAAGCCATACTTACCTATGGAAGGATAAATCTCTGTTCCTTCCCTCTCCCACCACTTTTCATTTGTTCCCATAGTTTTTATGGTGTATTATCTCCAAGCTTTAATCATTTTATATTGCTTGTTTGTTAATTTGGTTGGGTTTTTATTTTAAATTACTTTTACTGTGAAAATTACTTTTTTTTTTCTACCTGCTCAGCACTGATGTATTTCACTCTTTTCCCTTCTGCTTCCCTTAGCTTGGTCACTGTGTAAGTACCCTCCATGCTTTACCTTAATTGTTAAGTAAGCAGCTTTGTTGCCCTTCCCATAGTGATACCTCACAGCTTTGAACACACTTGGCATTTTTAATCGTTGAAGGGTTGTTCTTCATTCTCTGAATAAGAGCTTGTATTTGTAGCTTCAGAAGTAGGTCATATAGGAGATGTGCAGAGGGTTGGGTTTTTTCAGTGTCACAGTCCTCATTGATCAATAGCCCTTCACTTTATCTCTTATATATTATTTGAATACAGTTGCAATAAATTTTGATCTTAAAAATCAAATTGTTATCGTCACCCTCAGATTAAATAGATATCACCATTTGGGCGCATGAAATGTTTATGTATTTAAGATTTTAAATACAGAGTTATCGGTACAAAATAGGAAGTTGCTTCTGAAAAATTGTCCACTTCAACCCTCAAAGTCTGTATAGCAAAGCATTTGGATTCTATTCTCAGTGTAATTTTAGCATATAGAACTTTTACTATACCAGCAACCAATCCAAGACCACATATAATCTTCCAGTTCCATAGATTCTGCAGTAATACATGTGGCACTCTGTGTAAACTTGTTGTCTTGTGGTAGTCCACTCTGAGAATGAGTGTTAGCACAGAGCAAAACAGTGATTTTCGCGTTTGTACAGCAAATACTACAAAGGTTCTTATAAAAATGAGTTTAAATTTCTCAAATTGTGGCCAAAATACAGGCTGTAACCTGACCACTTCTTGAAAGGATAGGCTAAAGCTAGATAGGCTTCATCTCTTTGTTTAGGCAGAAAAGGAAAGGTGACTTACATTCTGTGTCTTTTACACTTTCATATGTGACTTATGATGTAGATATTGTCTTTGACCACCAGTGTTCTTTACATGCTTAGGCCAAGCTGTTGAGCTGCTTGTTAACCAGCCATGTATCCCAAACTTTCAAAAAAGTGCCAACTGGCCTTTATTGAAAAATACTTCTGAAAGCATTTGTGGTTCCTTACTTATATCATGGATATTCACACAATGTCAGCAGGCTGATTCAGGATATTTAGCCAAGAAAGTGGACTAAGTAAAATATTACCTAATCTTTATGCACAGGAGGTGAAAAGGCTATTTCACATTCAAAAAAGCTTTCCATTTTTTTTGAAGCAAGGAATGTGAAAACAGAAATGCAAAAAGAGAATTTCTGTAGAATTTTTCCCCTCTTTTGCTTAAGTTTTTTTTCAGGGGGATGTTCATAAAGTGAAACACACTTAGTGTAGTTTGTGTAGCTGCAGGAAATAAGAAAATACTTTTGTTTCTTTGGAAAAAAAAAAATATAAGGTTGGGTTGTTTAATTCAGTAGTGTTAGTAAGTGTGCAAATTTTAATAGCACTGATTCTCAATGTTGATGTTTTCCCCTAGGAAATTTAATAATATCATAATTGATACTTTCCAGAGACAACATTTTTGTTATTGTTGCTAGTTTTCCCTTTATGCCTATTTTTAAATTAAGAATATGGTAAATTACTGATTTCTCTTGCTTATGGTCTTTTGTGGCCATTTTACAGTTGGATTACTTAAATTTTCTGTTCAGAGACAGGAGTACATAATGTTTTGAATTTTGTTTGTTTTGTTTTTTATTTGCTTCTCATTTTTGATCTGGGCACCCACCCTAGCATTGTGCTAAGAGCTGAAAGAAGATGCTCACTATAAGCCTTGACTTTAATGGAATTCAAGGGTGACAGTGTTGCATGGTCACATGCTGGGCTAAGTTTATTTTTATTCTCACTGGCTATTGGAAATGTCCTGCCCCTTTCACATAGAGAACCCGCACCAAAGACTGGCAGTCACTGCTTGACACAATCCCTAAAGGATTCATTGTGTCTGCACCATTTAGATCTCTCCCTAATTTAACTGCTGAGCAGCAGTTTGAAGAGAAAGGAGAGTCCCTTTACTCGTTTATATGCAAATAGTGAGAGGGAAGGATGAGAACGGTAGGAATGTCATGTTGATGTCTGTTAACTTCTGTGACTGCTGTTTTGGCCACTGGTAGTGCTTTCTCTGTTCACAAAGATCCCACCACTGTTTTCTGTGTGCTCTTGAAACCATAACTAGTTTGCAAAAATGGATCATGTTTTGTCTCTAGTTAAGATCGGGAGGTGCACAAGTCTTGGAAGGATGCATAGCAGAAATACACAATATCACCAGCCTAGATATTTCAGACAATGGTAAGTACACAGAACAGGAATGGAAGGTCATGCAAGTCTGGAAATGCTTTTTCTTTCAGCTCACAGTGTAATCAAGGATGGTCACTCTTGCTTTATGATTATTGGCCATATTGGTTATGGAAATGTCTCAGACTAATAGCTCTTATAAAGTATATAAGAAAAGTTTATAGACTAACTGCACCCTCAGAAGTTTGTTGTTTGAGATAAACGTAACACAGCAGAATAACTTGATGGCAGCAAGTGTCATATTAGATCTAGAGGAGAGATGGTTTAAGTACAAGAGGATGAGAAGGTAAATGAGAAATGAAAGTGTAGTGAACAAAGAACGGTAAAGACCATCTACAGAATGAAGCTGAGGTAGTGATATTGAAGAAGCAAGAGAGGGAAACTTGCAACAAATGGGCAACCAGCTTCAGATCAGAGAAGGCCTAGAGTATTCTGCTTTGGAGGCTCCATGTATCTGAGCTGGGAATACCAGCTGGCTTCTCCTCTTGCAGACTCAAGCTGTAGATATGTGGAATGGAAGAATTCACCAGCTGTGTTTGTCCCTCTGACAGACAAATGCAGAAGTATTTCAGATAGAGATTCCCAGTACAGTTGAATGCCCCAAAAAGGTGGGGTGGATGGGCAAGTGGAAAGCTTTGGAAGTTATTGACTCATCCCAATTATGTAAACAGATTCATCGTTATAAATACATTAATACAGATATTTGACATATACATTATGCTGCAGATCTGCACCTTAAGTCATTGTAATCTAACTAGTGGACTGTTCAAATACACTGCTGGTTTGGTGCTCCAGCAAGTTATCTTTCTTAACCAGGAATAGAATAAAATTTGATTTGTCTTTCAGGGCATTTTATTCCTAGCATGTTTTGTTAGCCTTTTGCACTTGATTGAAAGCTTTGAGACCCCACTGGTACACAGCTTTGCTAAGGCTAAATAGCAGTTAGCATGGTCTCAAAACTCTCAAAGTTTAAACTCTGCCTGACAATGCCAGGAACTACATTTGGTGATGGGATGGGACTGTGGATAAGAGACTACATTTTTCTTTTGTCTTCCGGAGAGGTCAATAGCTGACTAGGATGGAGACTTAACGGACTCATTTTAAACAAAGCATTTGTTCTCATAGAAAAACAGGCAAAAAAAAAAAAAGAGAAAAATTATTTCACAGTAGGAGAATGAAAATTTTTCTAGAGCTTTTGGAAATTAGTGCACTGATATAGTTACTTGAATGAATACAGCATTACTAATTGGACGCTGTCTGAGTCTTTTGTGAAATTGTGTTTTAATTCTTAATCTAATCTGATTCTTTACAGGCCTAGAATCTGACCTCTCAACCCTTGTAGTCTGGCTTAGTAAAAACCGATCAATAAGACACTTGGCATTAGGCAAAAACTTTAACAACATGAAATCCAAGTAAGGCTTTTCTTTTTTTTAAATAACTAGAGAATGGATGAGGAGAAGCTGTTGATTTCATGGTCTTCCTAACTTTTCTTCCCTCAGAAATCTCACTCCAGTACTTGATAATTTAGTTCAGATGATTCAAGATGAAGATTCAGTGAGTATTTTTCTGCCTACTATTGTCATGTGTATTTGTACCCTCACAGCCTATTTTCAATAATTTTCTTCACTGTGTTAATCTGTTGGACAAGATTAGATCATGATTCTGCACAGGTACATCCAACCTTTTGGGTTTTATGTTCTCAAACAATAACTTGGATTATGTATAGCATGTTGGTAAATGTTTCTTAGAAAAGTCTTAGGATCTGTTCTTGTTGAAAAATATTAATTCTAAATAGTTGCGTGTGCTTAACCTAGTTGCTTTGAGTCAGTGCAGCCCTGTAGGCACAAGTTTTCAAAACTTTTGTGCCCTGAGAGATAACAATGGTAGTATTATCTAGATTTTTCATGTTTTAAATTAATGGAATGCACTATTTCCTGATAGCTGTTGTGGTGTATTAGCTTTTTTTTTTCTCCTTGGCAAAATGCAAAGTCCTTGCAGTGGTCTCCCAAAACTCTTTTCTCCATTCCAATAAATAAACTGTTTGCTGTACTCTTCTTTACATCTCCTAGTATGTTAATCACCAGAGCAATTTGATAAAATGTTTTCACAGTGACTTGCTGGGATGCACTTTCTTCATTTCCACCCTCTCTCCTGATTCTGAATGACTTTTATGGTTGGGTTTGTGTTCCTGCTTTACTTGGCGTCCTAGTTTTGGCTATAAGGGAATCTTAAAATGCTCTGTTGCTCTCGTGCTTGTCAATGTTTATTCATCTATTCTTAGTCCTTTCTTTCCCCATCGTTCCCCATACGAGTAACAAGCAAGCTCTGCTTTCCTCACTTTCCAGAAATAGCTGACTGTAGACTTCAGTTGTCTAAACACCTGCTATTCCTGTTGTCTTTATTGTCTCACCTCCAAATTCATGCTCTCCACTCTACTTTCTTATTTTCTCCTTCCGTCTGTATCTGCACCCTGCAATTTGGTGGAGCAGTTCTTGATAGGGTTTTCGATGTGCAGGAGACAAGGTTATTAGACCTGTATTCTGTGTTTGTCCTTACTGACTGCTTAACTGTATTTGAAGTGATTCATTAAACTTGTCCTCTCTCCTTTCTGTGTCCTCTTCATCAGTATTAGTGCTGCTGTTTTGTGGTTTGTGGGTTTTTTTGTTTGGTTGGGTTTTTTTCATTTTGTTTTGTTTTTTTTTCCTACCTCCTTACCTTATTCTTTAAAACATGGGATGTCAGCATAACACAGTGAAGTGCTGCATACGGGTACCAGAGCTGATTGTCACTGAGTTGGCAGCTGTAATAAAAGGAGTTAAGTTCTTGTTTGCACAACAAGATATTTGTCAAATGGAGCATCGTGTTAAAAAGTGTATTGGTTGATCCCTATGTTATTTCTTGTACCAAACCAGCCTTTTCATTTTGTGCTGTGATCACCTCCTCCTACAATGTCTCTAAAGGGAATGGTGCAGGGCTCTCTTACCCTTCTCTCCTTTTCCTGTCGATATCGTACTGAGGGGTGGGATAATTTCAGCAGCTAGCACCTGCTGCTTCTCTTTGGATATTTGTCTCTGTCTTGCCCTGTATCTCATGATTAATCTTTCACAGCTATCCTGAAGACTGTTATGTCAAACCAGATTAATCACAAACAAAAGTAATTTAGTATGTTTTTTTTTTCCATTTCCTCAATCTCTTTGCTCTGTTGCAGGCGAACATTTCTTCCCACTCAGGCCATATCCTAAAACACTTCTTCAACATACTCTGTGTGTCCTTATGATATCCAAGCAGTCTTCTCAAACATGCTGTTGTGTTTGTTTATTTTCCCTATGTGAGTACCCTGTTCATACTATCTGTTTGCAATGAAAAAAATTCCAACTTTCTCCTTACTGTCTCTATTATGTGTTAATACCTTTTGTTTATCTTTACTGACTTCTGGTTTTGAAGCTTCTAGGACAGAGAAAAATACAGCTGCTAAATATTTGCATGTATCATTCTCACAGCTCTCCCTCCCTTGCACAGTCAGCTTCAGCTTCTTGTGCTCCTTTTCTTTTCAGCCCATAGGCAATGTCAGCCATCGTGCCACTTTCTACCTTTGCCACTATCCAGTGGTCAGGTGTGTTCTTGTAATTCTTATGGTGTCTTTCCTGAAAGAACCTACAGAACATGCTCTGTAGTCTCATCCTGTTTTCAAAAACTTACAATGAAATAACCCACCAGAAAGTTATTAAGGTACTTAAAATAACTGTCTCTTCTTCATGTCTTTCATTAACCTTTAGGATACAGCATGTGATCCTGTTGGTGTTAACCTATCTTGTCTCTCCTCATGTTCTTTTCTCTTGTTAATCCTCTGGGAATGAAGGAATCTTGTTTGTTTCTGTTTCATCAGGTACTAAAATTAATCCAAAGCATCTCCTAGCAGCTAAAGAGTTGAGAATGTAGATTCTGTAGCATCATGGGAAAAGCATGTGTTGCAGATAACTGAATGGTCATCACCCTACCTTGAGATAGTACAATGTTTAGAAATTTATTTCATGTTTCTATTTATTTTGGTTTGGTTTTGAATCCTAATTGGGGTGGTCTGTTGTTCTGCCATCACTATGTATCTTATGCCACTGGACATTAAAATGTAATGGTGGAATTGTGGAGACCAGGGTATAATGTTGCTCAGGGTACACTGCTTGGTCAGTATGGCCTGCAGGCTGGTACTCTTTGGGCACTATGCATTATCTGCATGGAATGCTGAAGCAAGAGGCTTTAATTAAAAACAGTCATCTGCCAAATGCTTTTTCCTGTATTTTTACACACTTTAAATAGAGCCATTGCTGTGTTAATATGAGCCATGAGTTAAACAATCAACAGATTTTGTTTATGACTGTAAAAATACAGTGAAACACAAATGTAATTCTACACAATTCAAAATCATTAGTAGCAACCTAAATGGCAAAATTTCCCAGGTGTTTAATATCAACAAGAATTTCGTTTTGAGGTTTATCTTTGGGGTTTTTTTCCTCTTTTTAAGTAGATGCTGTGTAGGCTATAATAATGTATTCTTATTAGTACTGCAGGAAGTGTCTGAAGCTGTGTGCTTACTGTGCCATTTCTTCCTGCACAAATAGATGTTACACTGCAGGTACAGGGTATACCATTGCTCAGAGTGGAGGTCAGTCCTGCATAGGTGCAGAGAATTACTACAGTGCTGAATATCTTTAGTTCTTAGTTCAACGTTTGTTACAGAATTGGGCTTTGAGGGGTTTTATAGGAATTTTGTTTATAGGAGAACAAGTTTAGCTTGATTTAATTCTTAAATGTCTTCCAGGAGGAGTGTGACAAAATCAATTAATATAATCATACAATTTCTAATTCTATTCTTTCCTTTAAAGAATTCCTCTTCCTTAATAGGATCGTGTTAAGACATCTTCACTGTATTGAAAAAGTATTTGTTTACTGCGTCAGAGACACTGGAGTACTTGTCAAACTTCTATTTTCTCAATATCCAGCTAAAACTTAAGTTGTTAAAAGAAGCAAATGCTTGTAGGCTATGTAGAGTATTGCCCTGGTTTGTGGGGGAGTTTAGTGAGCTTTTTTTGTTTGTTGTCGTTATTTGAATTTTATTTTATTTTTATGTAGTGATCAGATAATTTAATGAGTATTTAATAGCCTGTATGTTTAATCCTACAGAGTTACTGATTGTAGTTTCCATTCAGGGCACTGAGTGACTCCAGATGTTTTTGCTTCTTGCTCATTGAGTAAATAAGAGTAAGGACAGCTCTGCAAGAAAACTAGCACTTCATCAACTTCAGACACTTCTAATAATGTCAGAGGAGATACCTCTAACATCTCTAATATTAGTGTGCTCTAATAAAGCACACACAGGTGCTTTGCTGTGCTATATATGTATTTCCTATGTGGCAGTGATGATGTATAGTTGTCAGTCCTTGCAGAACACAGTGCAGAAGTGTGTTCAATCATATGTTCTTTTGTCAGAATACTGGAATGCAAGAGGTGAGAAATCCTTTCCTGGGAGGGATATTTGAGGTTTAGAAAAATTGTTATGTGGGAGGGAGCGTTTCCAACTAAGTTACTTGATTGACCCTTTCTAAACTAACTCACGAGGACGAGAAACGTCCCTTTCACAAGCTTATTTATTGGTGCTTTCTGTCCAAGTGCTGCATGGTGCTGCTTTTCTGTGAATCAGTTGCAAGAGATCTCAAACTTGTGCCAAGAGCTCTCTAAATGCCTTTCTAATGTGATGCTAATATTCTTTAGGGTACCTAATGTAATAAAACAGGGAAACATAGATTAAGGGCATGGACATTGTAATTTAATAATTTCCATTTAAAATAAAACCAGTGTGTGGCTTGTGTTACTGTTAGACTTTTTAATTAAAAACCTGCTGTGGCTCCAAATATATATGAGGAAACGCATAAAGTGTGTATTTCTGACTGTTGCAAGCATTTTGGTTATCACTGTAATCCAGCAGTGTCAGGGGGCTAGAGTCCCAATGTACCATGCGAGCATCTTGGACCCTGGCAGGTGTGCACAGTTCAGCTGGTTTATTTATATTAATCTAAGGTTTTGGCATTTAATGTAGGTGCTATGGTTCATCCTTAAGAGAGATTGATTTTCCCATACTGTCATTTTTGAGATTTTAGGCTTCTAAAATTCATCCTCCAATACATGCCTTAGTGGGTGTATAGTGACACTACACTCCTCTGTATGAACGCACAGTTGAGCAAGGGAAATGTTTTGTGGAGTCCTCATACATAGCAAAGGCAAATTACAGCTTCAGCAGTGGTAATGCCTCTGCAAGGCATGGGGATGGGTAGACTGTAGCTCTTGAGCTCCTGCCGTTGAATGTTGGGATGCTGAGAACAGAGAGTGTACAGGCATTTTTAAAAGAGACTTTCTTAAGGCTCAGAGTGTGGCTTCTCAGAGCCCAGTAAAGTAGTTTCAGTTTAACACTATATGTTACTCTTTATTTTTTTTTATATGTATAAAGATATTGCTATCACAGGTGTCAGTACACCACTGTAAGCAATATCCATTGACTTACTCTTTTTAACAGATACTCTTCTTACTGCTTTTAATTTTAGCCCAGCTACAGTTTTCTGTCATCTTTCCTCCCAAATTCCTTTTGTTTTAACAAAGTCTGAGCTCCTCATTTGCCCTTGGATCAGTTTGAGGGAGAGGAGGGGAGTGCTGGATATTTTTATTTCTTACTGACAAGGAAGCATGCTGGAAGCAAAATCCACTGGATACTAGAGATTGCCTTGCAAAGCTCCTTGTTGTTATCTTGCCTCTTTTCAGGTTCCCACAGTATTCTGTACTGAACAGGATGCAGGAAGTTGGAGACTGTTGCTTTAAAATACTGTTTTTTTTCTGGGTGTTACAGATCAATCTGTGTGTGTGTGTGTTTGACACCTGTGCTGTATGTTGTTGACTCCCAATTTACCACATGTTGTAGGATTTGCAGCAAACACAGAATCACAGAAATAACTCTCTGTTGCCTACTGCTGTCTCCAAGAGCTTGAGAACTTGTAACTTCTTGTGGTTGATGTTTGAGGAAGGAGTACATTGTCAGTTGCTGTTATCAGTGCCTTTTCTGTACTCTGCAGCCTCTGCAGTCATTGTCCCTCGCAGATTCCAAGCTGAAGACTGAGGTCACCATCATTATTAATGCCTTGGGCAGCAATACTTCTCTTACTAAAGTGGATATTAGTGGAAATGCCATGGGAGATATGGGAGCAAAGATGTTGGCAAAAGCCCTACAGATAAACACCAAGCTCAGGTAAGGAAAATTTATTTGCAGTAAAAGATAGAATGGCTTAATAATACAGAAGTTGTTGGCTTACTCTCAAGCTTTTTTCTCTCAACGGGAACCCCGTTGCAGTGCTTAGCCACTCTTCTGTTCTGCTCTCTCTTTTCTACCAGAGGCCTTCCCAGCAGAGAAAATTGTGATGGTTGGGTAGGAAACTAAAGCGAATTATTCTTTGTCTTCTGGAGTATCAGTTTGTAGGAGAACTAAGAGCATGTGGAATTCATAATGGTTAGCAGCATGGACCATCCCTCCTTCCCCTCTCCCCTGCCTACAGTGCTGATGGACCTTGGCAGCTCTTCTCTGCAACTTCATCCAACCGACAACTTACACTGCTTTTTAGCACATGTCTGGCACTGATGGCTTGAGAGTATCACTTTTCTGATTACCAAACAGTAAACCCTTCAATCAGCATGAATCTGGTTGGGGCCCTTTAAATATGTCACCATCATCAGGACAGCTAATCTTCACTCCTCTTGTCAGACCGTGCAGATGAACCTTCCTCAGTGTATTGTCTGTGTCTGGTCTCCAAATATTTATTTCCTGGAGGATAAGAAATTCTTCAGAACAGTCCTGGCTATTTTGTTCAGAAGTAGGGATCCTGGTCTTTGCTTTGCTCTGCCCAGACTGAATATTGAAAATGTCAAGAAGACATGAAGAGGTGGCATAGGTTTATTGAATGTATTAACCTGAGATGACCACAGTACCTGAAGAAATAAAGCCTTGATGGCTTTCAGGATGGCAGACTGAAATGTTTCACAGTACGCTGCACATCACAGTTGATATAATGTCACCATGGTCTGTGGTGTGACTACAAACGCAATAATGAGTAACTGGCTCTGCTTAGAATGTTATAAAATCACATCCAGGTAGAATTATAAGCACGCTTTCCAATGACAAAAATATTCAAGATTTGACCCTAAGCGTATCTGATCTTTGCAGAGTAAGCAGAGAATCTCTCTTCTGCTCTTCCTTACCTCCATCTTTCCATCTAAAAAACAAAGGGAAAATGCTACAACAGCAGAAGAGTGTTAATACCTGTGAAACTCTGCCATCTGTATTTTATATTTTTTTAAGCACCAGAAATCTTTGTTTGCTTTTGTGCCTTGTTTTAAAGAACAGCTACAACTAGGGAGCTCACACAATCAAGATTTATCTGCTTGACTGTCTCTTCTGACTACTAATGAGATCTTTGAACATGTGTTCGCAAATTGCCAGGCAGTCTGCTTGAGTGGTCTAAGCTGGGGGAGGAGGGGGAAAGCTGGATCACTCTTACCACTATTGTGTATTCAAAAGAGCTTCAATTTATGATCCCAACCTAGTGTCTTATATTGGCAGTTAGTTGTGTTTCATGTGGAATCAGAAACTGTGTGCTGAGCTAGGAGAGGGTTGAATATACAACATTCAATATTGTATATTCGGTATGTGAATTTGGACCACCAATCAGCGTGAATTTTTTAAATGCCCTTTTACAGTTGTAGCCATATAGCCCATTCAGAACAGAGATTGCTCACTTAATGCAATTTCCTTGTTTCAGTCTGGACTTTAAAGAGCAGACATTTGAACTTTATTTTTGATGCTATTCCTGGAAAAAAATTGGAGTTTTATTTCCAAATCTTTCTATTAACTCTATTTTAGAAAAGTTATGGGTTAATGTTAATAATAGAATGTATAGTAAAGAGTACCCTTTAAATAAAGGGAAACTGAATTTTGTTGTGTCTTTGTCCCTAACTTCTATCATTTTAAGGTCTTAGCGTAGAACTAAAGAGAGGGTTTTAAAATCTTGCCTTGCACTATACTATTCTGAACATACAGTGCTGTATTACTTCAATATGCAGATGTTTGATACAAATTTATTTGGTTCTTGTTGAACAATTTTTTTCTTTCCTTTCTCTCCACACTCCCCAACTCCCCTCCACTACCAGAACTGTAATATGGGACAAGAATAACATCACTGCACAGGGCTTCCAGGACATAGCTGTGGCACTGGAAAAGTAAGTTCTCAAGCAACTGAATGACTGATGAAGAGGCCAAAGACATGGATCCTGAATGCTCTGAGCAGCTGCAGTTCTCATCACAATTGATATGATCTGAAGATGCTGAGTGCTCTCAATTTTAAGCATCAGAGTGCTTAATCTAAAGGAAAATTTATGACTTCACATCCTTCAAAAGGATGGGAAAAGGCTCTGTGGCACTTTCATCCATACTCTACCAGCATTAAGGCCATTGAGATCTGCTTTTAGCGTTAAAATTCTGAATTTGAGAATATTTTTCCTTTTTTTCATTCTCATGTTGATAGTGTGCAGAAATTCTAGTCAGTGAATGAAGCTGCATATAGTAACAGAAAATTACTGAAGTGTGCCTTCATGGTCTGACTTCTTTTTCTTTTCCTCAGCAAGTTGAAACTAATAGTGACTATCTTGGAAACTGCAGTTGTTCATCATAATTGTTGTGGTCTGGATCATTTTGCTTCCCTGAGCTTACTCACAGTTGCAGCCATTACCAGTGATAGATGCTAAATGACTTTCATCTCTATCTCCATCACATTTCATTACATGTTATCATTACTTTTCTTAAGAGGCAAAAATTACAGATTTCAATTAAGCAGCGGTTGCAGTCGTTTCACGTCATTAAATCGCTCAGATAGAAAGAAAGACTCTCTTTAGAAGGTGAAGGTATTGTACAATTGCTAGATTCTAGACAAGATGTCTTGCAAAACTCTAAAACCCCTTAGGGGAGCATCTTAACCCTTGGATGAGTCATGGGGCTAGAACAACAGAGTGGCTTGTTGTAGGAAACTGTTGTAGTTTATATACTTGGTTTCAAAATAAATTCAGTTGCACTGATGGGGGAAATCATATAAATTGTGTATAATTAAGCAAATTGTCATGGAGTGATTCCATTGACAGTAGTGAATAATAATTTGCAAAGGTTATTTGTAAAATCGCAGGCATTTCTCTTTTAGAGAGCAATAGCATGTACATTTATGAGAAAGTCAGCTAGAATAGAAAATAGACTTATTTTCTGGTTAGCTCAACTTTTCTATTTTGAAGTGCTTGGATAAGTAAATAGGAGGCGGACTATTAAGGCAAAAGCAAATCATCTAAGCAGGAAAAAAAAGAAAAGCTACAGATAAATGTGTGATGTTGCACATTGTTGAGGTAGCATCTCATTTATTCATCTTGGAAGCTGAGGTCATTTTATGTCTTCTCTAACATTTAAAAATTGGTAAGACCATTGGTAATATCACAAAATAAGCCACAAGCAACAGCAGTTTAAACTTGCAGGAGGACTGTCAATCCTGGCTGAAAACAATTAGCCTTTAAACAATCCATCTCAAAGACACATTAAGAAGATCCTCCACCATATGTTTCCTAAAAATGCATGAAGCTGGCAATATTCTGTAGGAAAGAATTGTTGCTCAAAGCAGAATGAAATATACTGAAGATACTTAGGGATATGTGTGGTGTTTTGATTTTGTTCTTCAGAAAAATAGTTATATAACATAGCACAAAAAAAAGAAAAAAGGTGCCGCCTAAGCTTTCATAGTATGTTGAGGAGGTTGAAGAAAATTGGGAGGGATTGTAACAGGCTTTAGAAATCTGAAGATTGTTTTTTCCTCTCCTCACAGCTTTTCTTCATCTGTTTATAGATGTGTTAAAATGTTGTTCCTGCGAGGGAATTCCAGGAGCATGGCTGTTGGCAGAGTTGCCCCAGGGGTGTCTCAGCCAGCTGATGTGAAATGCTGAGGATCTTCTCTTGAGTCTGCTCCAGGTGTTGATTCAGAAGAGCATTTGAGAGCAGTGGGCATCCTGTTCAGCCTGACCATTAAACAGGGACCTGTATATCTGTAATTAGAATATTAAAATAAGCATGTGCTTTGGTGTATTGCAGCCTAGAGCCCACCATGGCACAGAACTGCACAGCACTGCCCTGTATTCATTTCCAAAGGGTATTTCTCTATATGGACTGACTGAAGAAATAGCTTCAGTAATAAAATCTGAATTCTTCATGTGATGTGAAATTCACATACCCAAGCCTGCAAAACCAGATGAGTTTACTTCTGTTTTTAAAAGAACAGGCAGTAAAATTCTCACCCTCTGCAGTGGAGTATGTCGTGAATGGAGCAGAAGCTCCTACAGCAGAGATAACGTGATGAAATGTAGGACTGTTGTCACAGATCTTGTATGTAGAAGGGAAGACAGGAGGTTTTTGAGACATCCTGTTCAGTCTCTGAGCACCTCTCTGAAATTTAACATCCTTTAAATATAGGTGTTGTGCTGAGAATATTAAGGTGTTATGAAAATAGTGGATTATTGAGTTGGTAATATACTCCATTACAAGAGACAAGTGGAGTGCTAATAAAAAGAATGGAGGAATATTTTAGATTTCAAAGGAAACAGCGAAAAATGAAGTGTGAAGATAAATATTGCTCTGATGATCAAAGTTGAAAAGTGAGCTTTAAATTCTTGATTTTTTTTTAAAAAAAAAAATTCCCCCTAAGAGCTGTTTAATTCTTAGATGAAAATAAAGTAGCATTCTGATACAGTGCTGTCTGTCTGGACACCAACCAAAGAGCCTCCTCAGGGTAGTGGTCTTCTAAAGTTCTGACTCTGTGACTGTGGGACCATGAAATCTCCTTGCCTTTCATCTCCATCCCCCCTACCTTCCTCTGTGAGTGTATCTGTGTGCGAGGGAGGGTGCACTACACCTACAAGTAAATTGAATTTAGCATATAATTATTAGCATGAGCAGCCTGGTCTTCTGAGTAGCCCAGTCTTCTGAGACAGCTGATTTAGAGGGAAGTGTCCCTTCCCATGGCAGGGGGGATGCAACTAGATGATCTTTAAGGTCCCTTTCAACTCAAGCCATTCTATGATTGTGTGAGAGCTGACAATTACAGATTTCAATGAATGGGATGTATTAATGTCAGTCAGCTGCAGGGATCCTGTTTGTTTCTTTTTAACTAAATAAATACTCCACCTGCCAGGTGGTAGTCAGGCAATCTGCAAGTTCTGTAATTATTATCTGTCTTTTGAGCTTGGTATCTCTGATATTTAATTTTTTTCCCCATTCTGATGTAGAGCCAGTTATTCACCCCTTAGTTTTATGTGAGGACAGATAATGGGACCTGTATAGTTTGCACAGTTCTTTTGAAGGACAAGAAAACTAGAAAGCAAATTTAATTTTCTGGTGTTTTGTGTGGCTAAGCAACTGGTGGGAAAGGAAGTAAAAGAATCTTCACAGTAGTTAAGGAGTTAGGTCATTTAGTGAGGGATGGGTCCAGTGAAGTCAATGGACTTGACTCAGTTGAAATGGCCAACTATAAAGTGCTTAAAAGTAGGTGATTCTGCCTGTAATTATGTAGCTCTGGATCGAATAGGAGCAGACTGTTAGTGGGATGTTTGCAGACAGCCAAAGGAGGAGGAAAAGATGTTTACAAGAAACCTAGGCTAATTGAAAATAGGAAGAAAAATTTCCTTTCCAAGTTTTAAGAACTTCCTGCTCTTTTTGTTTTCATTTGTTCAAATCTGAAGGTGTGTGGACATACCACTGCATCTTTAACTGTGTCATAGTAGTTAATTTATGTTCTCAGGGTTTAAATACAATTTTAACTCAAGACCAAAACAGTATCTTTATTCTCATATTGCAGCAGATGGACAAAGCTATGGAAATATTTTGCAAATAATAGGTAAAATGCAGGAAGCAATTGTTTGCATAAAGCAATGTGGAGATGCTAAGCTGCTTTTGTCAGCTTTTATTAAAAATTCAGCAAGTGTCTTCCAATTGTTGTAAACACAGGAAGTTATTAAATAGTAAATTTTCAAAACCCTGTCTCTTAGTCACTATCTGTTACTGAATTTTTCCATTTAGAGTCAGATCTGATAGAATTGCCAGCAGGCTCTGACACCCACTGTTCTGTTTTGATGTAGGAAAAAGTAATCCAACCTTGTGTGCAAAGGTACAGAGGACAGCTAGGCCTTTAATTGACAGCCACTGGGCAATGTCCACTTAACTGCATTTTTTTCTTTTCAAAATCTCCGCCTCTGTCCAGTGGCAAAGAAGAATTAGCAAAAAGGAGCATGCACGCCTCCAGTGAACCCACTTACAAATGTGGATAATACACTGTTAGTGTATTATCCACTGTTAGTACCTTCCACAGACAAGCTAGATGCATCTTATTTCTCCCTTCTAGTTTATTCTACATTAAAAGATACAGTAATTAGGTTACCTTTTCATATTAAAAAATATTTTCTTTTTCTGTAGGAATTATACTTTGAGATTCATGCCCATACCAATGAATGATGCTTCCCAAGCACTCAAAACAAACCCCGAGAAAACTGAAGAAGCACTGCAAAAGGTATTGTGTGTACCACTAACACACAGAAATAAACCCCCTAAAATTAAAGTAGTAATTTTAAGTGGCTGTGATTCCATGCTTGGCTAAGGAAGAGTTCTGGGCTGGATTCATTGATTGATTGATTTGCATGGACATAAATGTGGTAAGCAAGTGCTGCAAGAGTATGTAAGGCTTTTTATTCTAAAGAATGGTTGAAGAGTGATGGTGTGCAATGGTGTGGTATTGAAAAGTCCTAAATAAATAACTGCAAGGTAGACCTTGTGTTACTGTATGCTTAGCTATGGAAAGGGGAGTTAGAAAGTGACGTGTTTGTTACGTACGTGTTTGTGTGTTTTTCTATGTGCATAGAATTATGGGTACGCGGTTTTTATTTGGGCATAAAAAGTGCAGTCAGTGCTCTACAGGACAAAGGATGCTCTTTAATTTGGGGGAGGATAAAAACCACTTACTGCTTGCATTTTATATTGTACGTATAAAATTCACACACTGTGTTGCCCTAAATAAACAACTACACCAATATACTCTTTTGGATGAAGAGGTTTTGACAGTATCTGTAGCTGTTCCACTTGCATGAGTTATAAAACTCCCAGCTGAGTTTTAATATAGTAAATCATGCGAGCTCCAAATGAGCCTCCTGCTCAATCAGAAAGCATACACTTCACATCTCTTTAATGAGCAGCTTTCCTTCAGCCCGAGTAAGGTCATAAAAACCTTATAAATAGCTCTTACAGATAACTATGATTAAAAAGCAAATGTCTATGATCCTTATTAGTAAAGAAATTTTCAGTAAAGTGATTCTCCCAGGGAAAAGTGCTGGTAGTTAGTGCCTTTTTCTTTGATGCATGAAAATGATCTAAATTCTGCTTTAAAAAAAAACAACTGAGTCATGGGGGATGGACATATTTCTTACATCTTGTTTAATATAATCGTAGATAGGTTCATGTCTAGAATGATAGATGCACCTCTGAAAATAAAATATCATGAAGCTTCTGGCCATGGGGATTTCAATTCTACATGTTAATTAGGCATTATGTGCAAAGAGAGGGGGTTTTTCTATTAATTTCAGAGTTGCTAAAACTGCCTGGCCTTGAGTTTGTTTTAACACACGTGTTCCAGGCTTTCTTTATACAACACAAGGAAGTTCTCTCCAAGAAAAAAAAAAAGGTAACAGCCTTGGGAGCAGTGCTGTGAACGCAGCTGGTTCCCTCCCCGTAGGAATGCCGGCCTGCACAGGCTGAGCTGTCATGCCTGGTGCAGGTACACCTGAACTGACTGACACACACTTCAGGAGGGTCTGTAAGCTTCAGCACACCACAACATGAGTACAGTGAGTGTGCTTCTGGCCCAGCTCCAGCACCAGATGGACAGACTGGGTAACCTTCCAAGCTCCGGTATCTGCACCACACTCTACTTACAGTGGGCAAACTGGATAAACCCTGCATTACTGTGGGACATGGTCAAGCTGTGTCCAGTCCCTACTGCTGATGCAAGTTGAGAGGTGACCATCAGTCCCTGTTAGTCTCTGCTTCACAACCTGCTGGCCGTTCCACTCTTCCTTTTCCCCTTCTCTTCTTCTGAGACCAGATCCATCACCTCTGATGAACCATAAACACTTTACTAGGATGGTTTTTTGACTTGACTAAGTTTGATAGAGCCTAGTTAGTGAGTTCTCTATGTGCCGTTAGCCTGGCTAACAGTAGGTGTTCACTGTTGGGTGACAGTTGTGGTGGGCTGTGACCAGCAGCTGTGGGCAGGAATCACTGGTCTTTGAAGATCACTTATTCATTGTTTAGCCTTGAGTAACTTTTGAACTGGGGCTCCTTTGTCAGTTAAGCACTTTCAGATATTTTCTCTCCAGAACATACTGCTATTTAAATCTGTGTCTTTGCAGTGGGCTGAATGCATCCAAAAGAAATGAATCAACTCTCTTGTGTCATGATGGCCTCTACAACACTTCATGGATAGAGTGCCTTTGACTACTTCTCAAACCTGGATCTACTCTTTGGTCAGCCTAACTTAACTAAATTGTTCAAAGTAGAAGACTAATTCAGAAAACAGTGGCAAAATCAAGGTGTTTTAATGATATTTCACTAGTCAATGAGCGAATGAATATTGGCCAATGGGATTATAAGCACTTAGACACACAGAATAAGGTTTGCAGATAATAAACAAATACTTCTTTTTCCTGTCAGTCCCCATTTCTGATATTGCAGCAAAATAGAAAGCAAATTACAATGTGAAAAGTTGAATCCATTTCCTAATCTGGCTTTGTTTTTTAGATAGAAAACTACTTGCTTCGTAATCACGAGACCAGAAAGTACCTACAGGAGCAAGCGTACCGGTTGCAGCAAGGCATTGTCACTAGTACCACTCAGCAGGTGAGAACTTGGTACTTACGGGTACTTCTCGGTGTCTAAAAATCGGGCTGAGGGTCAGATTTGTCTCTCATTCTTTCAGAGTAGCTTAAAGCAAAATGTGTCTTGTGGGTGATACCTCATTTCCCAAGAAATAATAATTATCAATGATAATATTTTTGGAAGGAGAAAAAGCTTTTTGGAAAGGGAGAGGTTATGTATAGTAGCACTGTGTAGGGTATGATCTATCTCTGAACTGGAACCAGGAACAGTTTGGTTCATTCATGCTCAGGAGTCTGACCTTTCAGCAGGCTCTCATCAGTGTGACAGGCACCATCACGAGGCTGTGCCAGTTCTGGTGTCTGAGTCAGTTCCAGTCTCTCTACCTAGCACTGAGCAGGCGTGTAAACATGCCCTTAAGTACCACCAGAGCAAACAGCCTTAGAGAGTAAGGCACCTTCAGAACTGTGGGTATCATGGGAAGTTTACATAGAGAGAAAGAAGGCAGCAAAGGAAGGCAAAAGTCTTCTGTGCTCTTTATAGCTCTGGAGAGCTGAAAAGGCTTCCTGTCTAACACAGCCCAAAAGCTGTGTTGAAGCTGGAAAGCTTTTTTATTTTATCAACCATTACCAGATTTCCTAAATGCCCCTGTTGTTCTATTTTTATATTTCCTCTTTCTTGAAAGGACCACAAATATTTTCTGTGGTAGCTTACCATTTTCTCTGTTCTAGAGCATTTCTTGCCAGTACCCTCCCCTTCAGGGCTCTTTTCAGCTCCATTACACTACTGAAGCAAGGTGGTGTAAACAGAACAGATCTTGTCATGGTCTTTTACTTCCATGTTTGTTTCTACCAGTTGTTTCCATGCAAATGGGAGATTTACAGGAGAGGAATATTTGTTTTACTCTTCAGCTGAGTCAATGGAATTTCTCCCTGTTATATGCATTATTATTTTATTTTATTTGGTGACTCTGAATCCAAAAATGTCATTTTTTCTACCTGTGTTATTAAAATCTAAGGGAACAGAGTATTATTACTAGAACCTGAAATTATACCCTAACCTCTTAACAGAAAACAGTATGTGCAGATGTACTGATGCTAAAAACTGCAAGAGCAGCAGCACTTAATTCTAGCTTAGTAATTTTTCTGTTCCAATGCCACCTTTTTTTTTCCCGAGTTAATAATCTCCATATGAATTAAGTTTAGATCTTTTGATAGCTTGGTGGTCTTAGTTGTGCTTTTCTCCAGCAACCACACATTACATCAGGCTTCAGTAAGTTTAATTCGTTGCTATTTAGAAAGTAGAGTAAAATGACTCATTTCTGTATTAAACTGCGTACAATAAGGATGGATTTTAAAATGGGTTTTGACAGAGATCTGGAAAAGATTCTCTAGTTAATATGGTGGAATTGCACTATTATTATTCCCAGACTGGGATGGGGGTTTTTTTGTTGCTTTTTTTTTTAAAGTCCAGATGTCCCGATGAGACTTTCTACTGTCTAATAATTAATTAGCTTTTTGTACTTATACAAAAAAACCACCCAAAACCCTTTGAAGAGGAAGAGTCATGTGGAGCAGAAAAGGAGCATGCTGTGAAATAATTTCAGTTCTTGTTGCTAACGATATGAGATGCTAGAGCTGTAGACTTTATGTGATGGTGACACATGCACTCAGATGTTGCTTCAGAATGTCAAATAGCCAGTTCTAATGAATGCTATGTGAGCTGATAAAAGCTTTTATCTATTATATCACCCTGCCACGTATAACTTAATCAAAACTGACTATATGTCAGGCATTCTTATTGGTTTGTCTTGTAAGAATATGGATATACCACCTTCCCTTTATTTTCAGCTTGCTGAATGAATTATTATTTATCTTTCCAGTGTTTAGGTGTGTCTTTGTGAGCTCTAATGCTTTCCTTCAGTGGCATTGATATACCTTGAAGCTCTGATCATACATTTGCAGATTGTTATATTGTCACTACAAATCTCATCCTGCTACTATTGATTTCCTGCCTGGACTGAATTCATTTTGTGTTTGTTTTTTTCCCGTTTCTTTTGTTCAAGTAGATGATTGACAGAATATGTGTAAAAGTGCAAGATCACCTCAACTCTTTAAGAAACTGTGGTGTGGATGCTGTACAGGAAGACGTCAAATCTGCGGAGCGGCTTATGCGGGATGCTAAGAATTCCAAAACAGTAAGCCTTTCCCAGCACACTGCTCATACTCAGAACAGCTCAATGTATGCTTGCAGCTTTTCTCTTTCTAGGGTATTAAAATAACCATGTGTCACAAGAGACTGTTTTCTTCACATGACCAGCTGTAGGTAGTATTTGAAATGACAAAATAATTTTAATTGGTTTTATTTAGCAGAGAGATTTCCTCCCATTTGTCTGGATTTGAAGACAGGTAGTGATGAGCCTACTTTCTGAAGTTATTCTTTCTGTCTTCCAGCTCCTACCAAATCTGTATCACCTTGGTGGAGCATCTTGGGCAGGAGCAAATGGTTCGCTCTCCAATCCGATCCAAGAAACACTTGAATCCATGGCTGGAGAAGTCACAAGGGTTGTGGATGAGCAACTTAAGGTCTGTGGATAGATGTGTTACCATCTCTCACATGCAGAAATAATTAAATCTGAGATCTGTTGCTAAAAGCAAATGTGCCATGCTTTTTTTACTTATTTTTTCTTTTTTTTTGTACTTATTTGTACGTAAGCTGCCTCTAGTGTTTGCAGTGGGCAGAAGGAGCATGTACTGTTTATATCATCATCTTTTATCTTCTAGAAGGGAGAGAGTTATCAATTGCTCCTGAAGTCCTTAGTAAAGGCATCTCTCAAGCATCCTGAAGTGGAGAAAAGTAGTCACTAGTTAAGGTAGCCCACTGGAGTGAAAGACGCTTTTCTGTAGACTCCATTGCAGATGTTTTTTTCCCCAGTGACCACTTCTGAACTCGGTGCAGAATTTCCATTTAAACTGTTTGGATTGAATACTTTGTAAGTATTGAGAGTGTTCCAAGAATTCATACAGGCATCTTTACAGGAAATCTTATCACAAGTTGCCTCTCCAAACTCAGTTCTTGAAGTAGACGTCCCTGAACTGTAAATATTCTCATGTGCGTGTTCAGCCAGCTCTAGTTCAGAAACTTTGCCTTCAATTCTGTTAGATTATTACTGTGTAAGAAGCAAGGAAGTGTCATCCTTAAAGCATGTGTAAAGGTATCAGTCCAGGAAGAAGTCAGGATGGGGAAACATTAGCATCTGTTCTCATCTGTATAGAAGCTGATGAATTTAAGAATATGGTTCTGAGGCAATTCAGATCAGCTGAATTTTATGACTAAGCTATCCTGCCTGCGCTATATTTAAACTTATCAAAGAATCTGAAAGCAAAGTTTGAACTTTCAGTTGAAACAACATGAGAATTCCACAGTGGGAATATAATGAACAATAATAATAACACATTACCAATTACTTTTTTGAAATTAAAAAGTTAATGGGGAGGAAAATGGTGCTCAATTTTTAGTATCTCTCTTACTCTCCTCATTATATGAAATAAGATGAAGATTATTTATCACTTTTTAAATTTCTACAGACATGAAAGTGATTTATCCACAAGGCTCTTCCCAGTGGAGCTTCTAGGCTGTTATAGGGATGGGAGTAGTCTGGTCAGCCCTTCACGCAAGACGCATTAAATGAGTCTTGTGCATTTTAGAGAGTCATTTAGAAGGGGGTGGGGTGGGTGGCATCTTTACCATTTGGAAAGTTATTTTATTTGTAGTTCCTTGCATGCGATAGAATTAATGGGTCTTCCATTTACATTTTTACACATTTACAGCAAAAAGCACTTTAGCTCAACCATTCTAACTTTTACTTTTGATTGTGTGGTTTTAAAGTGCCTTACGAGAAACTATAAGGTTATAATGTTCTTTGTATCTTGAAAAACTCATTTTTATTAATTTTACACTCAAGGCTGAAAGGTTTTCCTTGAAGTTCTGTGGTGTTGTATTTTGTGTGGAGGAGAAATTGCTGAACGTGGATTAGGATTTATTTTTTTTTTTCCCCAGTTCTTTAGGTCAACTCAAAACATTATGTTCAGATTACTATTTGTGAAGATAGATAAAGGAGCTCACATAAGTACAGTTCTTTTTGTAATTGGGGAAAAAACATCCGATGTGCTGTAATTTGTTTTGAACCTTAGCTTCCATAGCAACCAGAGCCTGATTCTAGAAAGAAGTGTTTGAAAATTGGGTAAAGTCAAGGAATGATCTTCAGGAGAATAAGAGGATTTATTTTTTTTTATTTTTTTTTAACTTCAAAGAAGGGAAAAGGGGGGAGGGGAGAAATTAAAAGAAGGAAAAGCAACGTCTTGGAATGAGTTGAGTTGGCCAAAGGAGAAATTATATGCAAGGCCCTTGCATTTCTCTTCTCCTGCTGGTGTCACTGTGGACACACAGAAGCCAGAGATGCTTTGCTAGGTATGCAACAGCCCAAGGGAAAATCGTAGGCAAGACAAATGGTGCTTAGCCAACAGAAGATTGTTTTCTGAGGACAGGAGTGCTTGAACTATTCCTCTTAAATTCCATCCTGTGGTGCAAAGCATTTGTTGACTTCATCTTTTCTTCTATTTTTTTCTTCAGATATCATCATCCTTCAGTCCGTTTACTCATTATATCTTTCTCCTGATTATTAGGAGTCATTAACTGTGGGCAGGACTTTGTTCTCTGACTGGCACTTGTGACTGAAATGTTTGCCCCTCCACAGTCAATGTTGGTAGCTGTGAGTTTCCATCACTGAAAAGTTTCTGTAGATACAATAACAGTCATGTGAAATCTGCCACTGAAGAAATTGTGTTCAGTTGTGCACTTAAAGAAGAGATCCAAACTCTATTTAACTTTTAAATCACACATTCTCGGAGTATTTTGAGTAAAAAAGAATTTTGATATTTTCAAGTAAGTTCTTTAGTCTTTCTTCCTTCTCCCCGCTGACACTTTCACGCAGCATTTCTTTGCATGATCCATTTTAAAAGACCTTACTTAGAATGCAATTGTAATGCAGCACAGTACATCTTATTTTACTTTTCTGATTGTCATCCACTGGTAACTACACAGTTGCACTAGTGGATAAATGCCATGGAAAAAATGTGTCAGAAATTCTTAGTAGTAGTTAACCTGGCTCAGTTGTCTCTACCATTGAAGTTGTTCATTCTCCATGTAGATATGGCAACAGGGGCTTGAAAGGCTCTGCATTAGTGTTAACAGCCCCACAATCTGCTCAGGGATTGAAGGAGGGAGTGCAGGAGGAGTCTTTAAAGTGCAGAGAGCTTGGGAACCCAGAAGGAAGCTCTGTATTGGCTATAATGGAAGCTGTCTCATACCTGTAAATCAAATGTTGCAAAGAACAGACTTCCCTTCCCTTCCCATGCTGCTTCATGCTGCTATGTTTTCCTTATGAACCCACACTTAAAAATCAGTCAGTTCAGAGCTACAGGCTGAAAAAAATTCTCATTCAAATCATTAAAATTATTATGCAGTAATGGTGCTTTTGTTTCATACTCAGTATGAGAATTGCCAATTATGTTAGTAGGGCTCTGCAAAGAGGAAAAAGCTCTGATAAGATGGAGTTCAGCCTGAGATCGCTTACCTGTCGAGTGGGATTGAGAAGAGAAGGGAAACCAGTAGAATTTCCAAGGGGTGCCGTTCATTGATTTTGTACAATTCAGAAGCACCTAGGGTTGAGCTAGGCCACCCTAGTGTACTGTTCCAATTAAACTGTGATTTTGTTTCTTTTTTTTATTTGTAAATATCTTTTCCTGTTTGGCTATCAAATTTCAGTCTTACTGGAGATGACCATTTTAGCAAACTGGGCTCTGTTTTGTTCCTTTCTTCTTTCCACCTTCCTTTGGATGTTAAAATGTTGAAAAGCTGCACACAGCATGGCATGTGTTGAAAAATCTGATGTCTGCTAGTAGTTGCTGCTTGTACCCCTTGTTTAGAGGATTCAAAGTTGAGGGAGATCAGTCTTGCATGTACACTGAAGCTTGAACTACTAAAGACAGTGTCTTTATTCTGCCACTTTGGAAGCACCATATCCCAGGGAGACCCCATGGTCACTGGAGTGCAGCAGCATGGCAATTTCAGGGTGCAGAGTGACCAGCTGCTGGAGAGAACCATTTCCTTACTAATCTTTACTTTACTTTGTGATGGGAAGGGACATAGTTTGTTTTCAAATCTTATGATGATGAGCACTGATCTCGTGCAAACTCTGAAACAAGTTATTTGATGGGAAATTAATTGATGGTTGAACAACCTTCTGAAGATACCTAAAATGGATCTCTTGAGCTGCTGGGACTGGAGATGGAGTAAGATTGGATATAGGAGAGAATCTGAACAAAGCACAGTTTTCAATCTTGTTGGAAAATACTACTTTATGTTTATAAATAAATCTGGTTTACTGTACATAGGGTACATATCAGCATGTAGATAAAACAGTATGAAATTAAAATTTAGTTTTCCAGATGACCAGTTTTCCAGATGATTGGTTTCTACCTTCTGTGGTCCTACCTTAACTTTTTGGATATGAAAACTGAAAGCATTTAGAGTAAAGATGTTTCAGTGACACAAGGCACTAGGAGTGTTTCTTATGTCTCATACTGATCCCTATGTGCATACATTAGAGCTTTCCTGCACTTTTTGAGACACAAGTCTGTACCCAGATGATTATGTGAGGGACTGAGAGCCCTCACCTGTGCCTTATAGTGAGGGCTTTAGCCTTCTTGTCAGACCTGGGGTTTGGAAAAGAAGCTAGTAAGTGATAAAACAGGATTTAAACCAGAATTACCTTTTCTCACGGACACAGATAGGAGGTAAATCTAATGCAATTGAAAAGGGCTTCCTAACATAACTTCATAGTATTGAGGTATGTGTGAAAGATCTTTCCAAGACAAAGAGGGAAGATGACTTTATGCCATCAGCAGGGGAGACCTGATTCTAAGAAAAATAAAATTATGGGGTCTGTGGGGATGCACAGTCCTATTTCTAGAATGTGTATGGTTTTCTTCTGTCATTTTGATCAGTCGTTAAAAAAGAATAAAAATTGTTGACTGCACTTAAGGTTCACTGTGAACTCCCGTGTGTGTAAATGAGCTCCATATATTAAACATTTGTATGCCCACTGCAAATCATACTTACAGGTACTTCTTAATATTTGGCAAGGATATTCCAGCCCTGTACAGCATGCCGGGTGCTCCTGAGTCTCCTTTCCTCATATACTGATGCCTCTTACAAATCGGCAGATCTGGAGCACTGATGAAAACTGCTGATTCAGGGCACAGTTCGGAGCAAAGGCAGCTGCAGGAGAGCATCCGCTGCTTCTGCAGCGTGCAGAGGAGCAGTGCTGGGTGCACAAGGGAATCTAATTTATTGTTCTGACAGTGAGATACACAGAGATGTAAGTGTTTCATATTGGAAAAAGTAAACCAGTGCAGTTGCGGGTCATTGTCAAGCCAAGTATGTTGTTCCTTCTCAGCTTTATTTTGTAAAGTGCTTTTTATATTGCAGCTGGATTATGAAAGAGGTTGGAAATTAGGAAGCAAAATTGGAAAGATTATAAATCTAAAAGTGTCACAGTGCTAAGCACCAGAACAATTCTGTGTTGTTGCAGCTAATTAAAATCTCAATATCTGATGTTAGTTTTTGCTTACTGTGCTACAGACGCTCCTGGAGTCTATGGTGGATGCAGCAGAAAACCTTTGCCCAAATGTAATGAAGAAAACTCGCATCCGTGAAGACCTGATTGAGGCTAGCACTGAGAAGATTTCCATCCCACGCACTTTTGTGAAAAATGTCCTCTTGGAGCAATCTGGAATTGATATTCTCAATAAAATTAGGTACTTTAAGAGACTAATGTAACAAAAATGGTTGTAGGACTGGGATTTTGGGTCAGGTGTATGTGTGTTTGTGTAGTAGAAGATTACTGGAATGCTTTTGTGACTCACTATATTAAGACATTCAAAGAGCAGGAAATTGTCCTACAGGTCTGGTGAACTTAGTTCAGGAGATTCCAACATTTGGGGGTATGCTAAATTGATCATTAATGAATGTGCTGTTTTATTTGGTAATAGTTCTGGTTTGACTCATACATTTTTTTAAACCTATTTCTGTTTTCAGGTAACAATGAATTATTGTAATAGAAGGACATTGCACTCATTCACTTTTGAGTGTTAACAGTGCTTTGTTGCTTCATTTGGTCTTGTCCTGTAACTACAGCAATCACTTGAAAACTGTGGGAGTTGTGCACAGCAGACAGACGTACTTTAAAAATGGAAACTTATGTATCCACACCACAAACTTAGAGCAGAAACAGTTACCCTAAACAACCCCTCCTTCACTCTTAAAAAAAAAAAAAAAAAAGGCTTTTACCTGTCCTTTTATTGCATCCTTTTTTCATATTAAATACATACCAAAGAGAATATATTTGTGCAGTGTAATGTGGTTGCCCTGTACTTAAACCTTTGCAGTTGCCAGGGTTTGGCTGAGGGATCCTTTCTGCTTGATGGAAAAGCATGTCATTTTGTATTGTGATGCTAATATCTTTGCAGAAGGAGAAAAAGAGTAAGACTTAGAAATTAGTTTTGCAGAGTGCAGCAGAATTGGCAGGAAAAGGTGTTAAAGACTTTAGCTTTGCCTTGAGAGTGTTTAAAATGGTTCAGGGAGTGAGTTTTCTTCAGTTCTATCAAACAACTCTTGACCCTGAGACAATAATAGTACCCCTTCCCCCTGTAGAAGCTGTGACTGTCAGTGGGCTGAGGGTGCCACACCATCACCCTTCCTGACTAATATTATCTGAAATTAATATGTAAGTAACTGAGGGAAATCCTCACTCTCGCTCTCTTCCCGCTGTGGCTTGGCCACCATTCTATCTCTCTATGAATTGCATTTCCTTCCCAAGGAGTTTCTTACTTTCCCTACTGCAGCAGTAGCTAACAGTAGCTTTCTGGAACAGTGCTAGCCCTGAATAGAAGTAGCTTTGTTAATCCAGTGCAACTCAGTCCATATATAAAAGCCATAAACCAAAATTGTGTTACTTGTTGGCAAGTGTTAGCTGTAGCAGTTGGCCTTGAAAACATAGAGGCGGAAGAGATGGAGCTTCAGGGTGCAGCTCAGGCATATGTGCTTGTCAGCTGCTCTCCACATCCTGAGCCATTTGTACTGTGTCCAAAGATGGGACCCCAAGGGAGCAATTCAAGATACACACTTCCTTGATGGGAAGTTACCAGTGAAACCTCAATTCAATGTACGGGGTGTGTTGGTGTTCTGTGTACAACTGTGTGATGGGACTGGCTGACATTAAATTCTTGAGACAGAAATTGGTTACCTAGAGCAAAAAGAGGAAGCAAAGATGTGATGGCAAAAACTGGAGAACCAGCATTGTACCGTTGTCCTTCAACTGGCAACAAACACAAAAAGGAGTTGAGGAAGAGGGTGGACTGCAGTTGTTCAGTACAGTAGTGTTAAACAGGCAGCACTGCCCTAGGCTCATTCATCAGAGATTCATGTTTCTCTGACTTAAGTGGAAGAATGTTCTCTCCTGAGTTTCACATGTGGTTTTTATTCAGCTGTCTTACCCAGATGTTTTCTTTTCAGCTCTTAGAAAAATGTTAGAAGCAGGTTAAATACAGTACAGAGGCTCTTGTGTTTATTGTGTGATTCATGAGTTTATTTCTGAAACCTGCAGTCATGTATCCTGACACCCTCTAATGTTTTACTTCAAATAAAGTGACAGCACTGTGGGTAATAGTCATGCTGTTGAACATTTAATAAAGACAAAATTCTCCTGCATGAATTAAAAATTTCTCGTTTTTAATTCTCACACAGTGAAGTAAAACTGACAGTGGCTTCTTTCCTGTCTGACCGAGTTGTAGATGAAATCCTGGATGCACTTTCCCATTGCCATCACAAACTGGTGAGTATTTGCGTGGTTGATATCTGAATATACTGGGTATCTTAACAATGCCATTTACATTCATAACTTGTTTAGTTTTTCCTTAGCATAGCTCTGTTTTGAAATTGGTCCTGTTTTCATTGGCATCACTGACATCATTTGAAATATGATCATGGGACTCTTGCCCCTTTGCTTTAAGGAAGATACAATGTAGCCTCTTCCAAGCTTGTATATTCCTTCTGTTATCTCTTGCGCCCTGGTCAGATCTAAAACAAAAAATGCTGTCAGGATGCAACATTGAGTCACTGGTTAAGAACATTGCCAGTAAGCGTCCTGGTGGGATGATCAGGGTCGGTTGCTTGTGAATGAGGTAAAATTTCGTTCTTTAGAGGAGGGACTGCTGAGACCTTGCTCCCTGAATGAGTACATTGTGGGGCTACCTCAGAAATGTAGCTATCAAGCTTGAAGAGAAAGGAGTAGAAACATAGGAAGGGAAACACTGTTATTTGAAGGTGCAGAGCTGTCAGGAGGCAGAGTTATTTATTGTAAAGGTACTTGATTTCTCAAGAGTAGAAGAAATAAACAACTGTGTATCCACAGAAAAACATTTTTATTTCTAATGCAATGAGTCTCTGTAAGGAAAACCCACTACTCTTTTTCCTTTTTAAAGAAGCCAGTGAGTATTCATTCTTCTGATTGAAATTGCTCTTCATTTCTAATTGAAATTTCTCTGGCTTCAAATTGCATATATGAATTCTTTTCAGATGCTTTTCTCCACAAGATAAGGGAACCATGTATATTTATCTTTATTTTTTCTCTATGAAAGTCCTCATGTGCAGAAAATCACTCTTGCCTGCTGTTTAGAAAAAAAAAAAAAGAATGAACGGACTGGTTTATTTGAGGGTGTGTCTTCATGATACAGAGGAGCATTGTGTAAAGATACAACCTCTGGTCTCAGGAGACGTGCAGCAATGTCAGCCTGCTGTGTGAGCGGCCACGTTAATTAGCTCCAGTTGGTCCTGGAGCAGGCTCAGCTGGCAGGAGTAGTGGACTGTTTCTGTCCGGTGGTATTGCACAACTTGGCCATACCCTGACTGTTGCACAGTAAGTCATTTTCTCCAGTCTCTGAGTCTCTTCAATAACAATCCTCTACACTTTCTCCAACTGTTTTAAAAGCCTCCTTTAAAATTATGGTCACTAGAACCAGACAGACTATTCCAATGTTTTAACCAACACTTGTTTTTCTCCTGATATTCTTTTCTCCTTGTATTTACATAGCCAAGGCAAAAAGCATTCCTTCCTTTTGTCAGAGTTTTGGTGGTAGCTCATTTTCAGGACTGGGTTTGCTAGATCACACCCTCCCAGCAATGGCTTCTGGTCACTTGACGCTGCTTTTCAGGATTGTGTCCATAGCTAATTGCCAGTGCTCTTAACTCCCAGGGAACTGTACATTTGATTAGAGTTGATTCACTTTGAGATCCATTTTGGCCTGTGTTAGTAACATGTTCCTTTCACTGTTTTAACTCTCCTGTGTTTATGTTAGCTGCAGATTATTTCAGATAGCACAGCACTGGTGAAATCTTTGAAGAGTATGGATCTCAGAAGTGCTGGTAGAGGAACTCCTATCTAATTTGTCAGTGTTAATCTTCAACTGACAGCTGCAATCTTAGAGCTGACAGCTCATTCTTAATACAGCAAAGATTAAATACACAATTCTGTGCCAGCTCCTTAAATGAGTGTCATGTTCTACTAATTCAGCCACCTACAAATGTCTGTGTAGGGGGCATTGACACAGCAGCATATTGAAACCTTGTTCGATAAGACCCAAGTTTGCCCAATGCAATAATTTGCACTAATTATTATTCTAGTCATTTAGGTGTGATTAAAGACAGATCCACAATAGCTCTCCAGTTGTTTTTCCTGAGTAGACACTAGACTAAGTGAGCTATAATTGACTCGGGTAATTGTTTTACCCTTTTTGATGGTTAACAAAACTGCAATACCCACTGGCTGTCCAGAGTTGTGCTGATGTTAAGCAGTAGACTGCAGGTCTCCGTAGCTGCTGCTTTGAAGGCTTCTGTGACTAACTGATTTGGGCCCTGCTGATCTTCAGATACTTGCTTTTAACAGGTGTTATTTAATAGTCTCTGTAGTTACCAACAGAACTAGAAAATATTTCATCATTTTCCTGACAACATGAGCACACTCCATTCCAAGTACAATCCAGGGTGGTTTATATAACATTCTCTGTGTTCCTAGTAACAGTTCTTTGCTATGCAGGTCTAAAAATTGATTTTATTATTATGAAAGTTTTTCCTCTCTGACACTTTTAAAAAAACATTTTATCTGATAGGTCTGTCAGTTAAGTACAAGTATGTGTGTTACTAAAAAAAAAAAAAAATGCAGTCCAGGATGACACTTCTCTCCCACCCCTTTCTTTATAATAAAAATGGGACAACTGCCGAGGAAGCCCCATAAGGCTATTATAAGTCAAAAGTAAGATAGCTTTCTATCTGTTAGACATTCTCCCTTCCTTCTTAGAATGTGTGATAGAAGGGGTTTTCCATCAAAATAAAAAGAGCAAGAGCTAAAAAACAATACAAAATAAAATAAACCCTGCATGGAGATGAACACACACAACTGAGCTTTGCTTTTGTAATTGGCCTTCTAGGATATAGCTAAAGTTCTACAAGCTTTCTGGTAGGGTTTTGTTTGCCTTTTTTAATGGTTTGATTGATGTGTTCATGTCATCATTCTTGCCTCCAGGCTGACCATTTGACCAGACGTGGCAAACCGCTTCCACAGCAGGAATCCCTGGAAATTGAGTTAGCTGAAGAAAAGCCAACTAAACGTTCTATGATCACAGTTGAGGAGTTAACAGAGATAGAACGTTTGGAGGATCTTGACACTTGCATGGTAAGACACATTCCTCAGCCAATTTGGTTAAGCAGGGAAATAACTGGAATGAAAATGTTTTTCAAAATGTTGTTTTGATATCAGGAAACTGCAGTTAAGAATTGGCTTCTAGAAAAATCAAATGTTAGCTTGTGAACATTTTGTCTCGAGTTCATACTGGTGTTTGGCAAAGGAAAAACTCTTCCTTTTTTTCCACTTCTTTCCTGGTACCTGTTCAAGGGCCTTTCCTGCTATAATCAAGCTTAATACAACAAATGCCTCTTCCACTGACCATAGTTTCACAGAGGTTCAGTTGTAGTAATGAATTGGACTGTATTGTCCTTTGACAACATGATGCTTTCTGCCTTTATTTTCATTCCACTTGACATGGATTCCTCTGAGCCATGACAAATAAATATGATTCTGCCTCGAAGTTATGTTATTGACCATGAACAGAAGGTGATTTTTATTTTTTTACATTGGCTTTTTTGAATGTATGGAAGAAGTCTTAAAAGCTTGAGACTGGGCTGAAAGATCCTGGAGGGCAAGCATTTCAGAAGTAATTGAGTTAGGTGTGAGATTCAGTAAGAATCCTGAACATTAATCACTGAAGTGCCTTAAAAAAATCCCATGTATGACTCTTATTATAAAGATGTCTCTATGCCATGTCTTGATTGTTTCAGATGTAAATCCACAGAATTACAAATAAATGGGTTTCTAACTGTTTTAAACCTCAAATTCCCCACCCCCCCACCCCCAAGCTCAGTCTGAGTTCTACAATGGACAGGAATTGAGGGACTGTTTTTCTATTACAACGTAGTGAATCTAATAGGTGGTCATCCTTCAAGGGATGCTCTTTCTTCTTTGTCCTCTTACCTGGCTCACTGGTCATGTGCTTTCACAGGAGCCTCAACTGGCAGAAAAACTGATTGCATCTTTTTGTATAAATTTTGTTGATTCAGCTCCTTGAATAGCCTTACTGTAGAGTCAGGCAAGTACAGCTCAAGAGAAAGAGCAGCAGAGCTGCTGCTTTCTGCAGCAGCTATCTGTTGGTCTTGCATAGCTATAAAACAAAAGCACACCTTCATTGGAAATACCCCTTTAAAGTAGTTCTCCCTCCCTTGAAAACTCCTCCTTCACCAAAATTTGATTTGATGCAATATTTTTCTGAACACCACAAACCCCTGTGAGACATGTGGTGTGGATGGCATCACCTGGCTCATCACTGGTATCAAGTTCCAGAAGCTTTCTGTAGCCAATATTCAGTAATCATTCTGAGCCCTAAATCCTATGGGAAACAGACATCCCAGTAAAATACGTGGCATCTGAACCCTGTGCCTGTAAGTTAGTTTTTGCTTGCTAGATTTAGATATAGAAAAATAAGCTAAGCGCTCATTTTGACACCCCACTCTCCTCTGAATTTATTCTTGCAGCCTGTTAATAATATTGAAAACTTAAAAACCAGCTCCCGTATTTATCTCGCATCACCATGGTTATATGAAAGGATCATATCACTGTGCTGTTATCTTTTTCTTCGGTTATATTCAAATAATGGAAATGTGATGATGCTTACACTCTTTAAAAGATGCATTAGATGCAAACTGTACTTATCTTCAGAAGTGTTTATAACTCTCTTCATTCACCCTCCTCTCGCACAGAGATTCAAATAAATACCTTTGCAACCCATCAATATCTAATTTCTGAGGAGAATGAATTATCAAATAAACACAAAGCAGTAATCTTAGTCGATGCTAAAGAATCCATTTATTAAAAAATGTAATCCATTTTTAAGAGCTGCTTTTGTCATCCTGGGTACAAGTGATATTGGTTGCTGTTGTAAAAAATATACAGATAAATAGCCCCAAGAGGCCAAGTAACACAGGGATTTTTACTGAGCTGGTGTTCTTACTGCGTTTTTTGCAACTCAAATCATCTTAAGAATGGATTTCTTGCATCTTCTGTGTAAAGTTAGTAATTTCAAAGGTAGCACTGTACAAGTGTTATATTTTAGCTATGGAAAAATTCTACAGTTTTCAGGTACTGTCTTGGAAAAAATAACGTGATCTGTGTCAGCTTTTAAATGTTGTACAAATACTTGGATAGAAATGAGGAACCTTCTGAAAGGGGCATCAGTGAATGCTATGTGAACTGCTCAGTGCAGAAACAGAGATGTTGCTGAAAGATTTTACTAGAAAGAGAACCATATGGTTTTAGTAACTATAATTAGAAACCTAATTTCCTTTTATTATTTTTAATCTTAAATGAGAAAAAGCTATTTAGATCCCACTTCCAATGGCATTAGTCCAGTACTCTGCCTCAATTGGCCATTGGAAAGTCCTAAGCATTTCAAAGTGTGATGGTAAAACAGATCTGGGCCTTGTGACTAGATAATGCATTTGGCTGTGTGTCCTTCAAACCTGAAACCTTGAATTGTATCTTGGTGTTGTGTGTGTTTGGGAGCTTAATCAATTGCCAGAAGAATATGGAACGTGGGATGAGGCTGACTGTGTTGCTGGGATGCCAGGAAAAACTCACCTATTCTAAACCCTGACATCAGTTTGCTCTAGCTAGTTGTCAAGATGTCTGGGGAAGAAGAAATTTTGGTCTTACAGGAGAGGCACTGAGCTTGGACCACTGTTTTGGGGAACTCGTTTTTTTCCACTTCCAAAACTGAATTCATTTTGCAAACCCATTATCTTCAGCAAGCCTGTTCTCTTAGGTCTTGTTTCCTTCAGCTGGCCTACTGAGGATCAGTATTCTAGCTGAGGCAACATATACAACAGCATCTTGTTATTCACCAGCCTCCCTTGAAGCTGTATTTGACCAATGTGGGGAAAAACAGGATCTAGATTCAGTTTTGACTTTGTGGTTACAGGTAGATTATATAGCACTGAAGCTAGGTGAGCGACTGGGAGTGAGGTAGATGTAATAAAATGCTTATGGTATTTGTTCTTATATGTGGATGGAAAGGGGAAAGCAGGAAGGTTTATTTATAAAACTTGAGCTGGCAGCATAAGGATCTGAAACCTTCAGTGCTGGTGATCAAGCGAACAAACAGGCATTGGTGTGTTTCACAGCTGGCCCACCCTAATGTCCAGCAGGGTGCAGAGTGGCTGTGGCTGGGAGGATTTCCCTCCCAGAGCAGAGAGCCTCCATCCATCCATTTCAAAGACTGATACAGAATTATTTGTATGAACAACACAGGACAGAACAAAATATCTCAAATGGGCCCATGAAATGCTCCACTGACTTTTAAATGTTAGTTCTGCTATTTTTTTGTTGTGGGAATTGGGACTCACCAAATACCAAACTGTGCAGTTAAAGCTTATTAGCTGAGGTTTAGGATATGATTCTCATCTGACCTTTAATGGTGGCCTGAGACCCCATAATATGAAAGATTTGTCAGTCATACCAGAATTTGCTACTCTGTTAAATGAGTTCTGAAGAACACTGGGAGTAATTGAGGAGTCCTGCGCAGGATGCGATAGCTGGAACATTACAGACCTGAGAGTTTCTGATCTCCCTGAGCTACAGTCCAGTAAATTGATGCTTCCCTAATCTACAGATGTCTTAATTGTCTATGTTTAATTAGAGCTGCGTTGATGGTAATAAGTCATTAGATAAAAGTTGCGTACATGTAAGATGGAAAGAAGAATCTTTATGCAGAAAATCACTGTTCTCAGATTAAAGGAAAAACCATGGTCTGCTTTTCAGAGCTTAGACTCAGTCATGAATTAACTTCATAAAATTGTACTAAATTTTTCTGTGAGTGTATGATGAGGGTGACATTTTAAACTAATGCATGCTTTGGAAATTTAAATAAAGCACCCTTTTTTACTGAAATAGATACTCAATCTCAGTAGGTGTAATCGTGTAGGTAGGTACTAACTGTTTAATTTTATGCAATGCTTCTAGTTGTACTTTACTCTTTCATAACCATTAGTTCTTTGCAGAAGTAAGAGATGTTAGGTAGTGCTCAGTTCTCTACCGAAAGGTAATGGAGCATCTTTGTTAGATTGTGGTTAATGGTTATGTTCAAAAGCTTTTTTTAAAAAAACAACAAACCAAAACCCAAAACCAAAACAACTTTGTGAATGTCAGTCTGACTTCCAGAATGCTAAACGGAGATTGATTCATCAGAGTTGAGCCATTATTTAAGGAAAAATTTTGAGATAAATAGCTTTTTACTAGAAATCCATGTAGTCATTATCTTTAAAATATCCATTTTGTCAATATAATTTTATTACTATAGGTAGTAACAAGTGTATAGCCAGGATAAGCATTGTATTGGGCACAGCAGAGGTTGTTTGCATTATGAAGAGGCATTGTAGCTAGGAAATTGTTTGAAACATGTAAAGGAATTGTAGGTTGTAATACACAAGTCCGCTTATAAATCTTCTTTAAAGCATTTCAGCGTAGGATTGAAATGCGAAGATGATAAATAATGTGTTTGCAAAAATGCTTGTAGTTAATAGAAAGAACTGCTTGTGATGAATATTGAATCTTAGCCATTTCTCATCTATTTCTAATTTTAACCATAGAGATGATTCTGTCACTTTAATGGAGGAAAGTTGTTTTTTTTTTTAAAAAAAAAATATGCCATGAGCAATATAGTTTAGTTTTAGTCTTTATTGAACAATAGATTTCTCCTGTATGGTAGAGAAGAAAATTTACAGAAGTAGCATAACACATGGGGCTTGGTGGGGTATGTTTTTTCCTGGGAATGTACTAGCCATTGTCACAGATTTAGCAGAGCAGTAGAGTATCAAGGTGAAGACTTAAGAACTAGTGGGTTCTGAAAGACAAGGAATGTATGGACCTCAATGTTTTCAGAGAAAAAGGAGAAATTGCACTCACTGCACCAAAATTAAGTTTATTTTTTTAAAGAAGGCGGCTCATAAAGCACCACCTGAAAGCTTTTGTCTCCCCACACCCTCATCTAAACCAAATTAGAATTAAAACTACAGAAATCCCTTCATTTGTTTTCACTGGAGGAAAGGGAAAACCATGATACATAATTGTGTACATGTGCACTGATACTGTGGGAAGAAAAATTAGAGGTTCTCCAGTATGCTTTTATGTCCTACACATCCGATTCTTGCTATTTACCTGTAGCAGGATTGTCTCAGGCATAGATAGTCAGCTTTTTGGATGAAAGACTGGACACCTACTGCAATTAAACCCCAGTTCCTGTTGGTATCCATCTGTTCTCCTGTGCTATAAATAAAGCTGCTGCTCTGCACCTGGCTTTATCCAGCAAAAAATACTGTTCTTGCTGAAGAGCGATTCCAGTTTCTCCTGTACACAGCTTGCTCTTCCCTACCCACACCCTCACACTTGTGCTGCTTTTCATGCAGCCTCGCTACAAACTGGCTGTGGGAATTGATTCAGCTGAAAATTAAGCTTTTTACAGAGAATTTCTTTCCCAGGTGACTTTACAGACTGCCTAGCTCTCTGATTGAGCTCACAAAACAAATCCTGAGCAGCAGGAACAAGCAGGCAGGGATGAGGGCAAAGGCAGCAGCCTGGATGAATGCCGGATTAAATTGATTGTGACACTTGAGTTTCTCCCTTGTATGCATTAGCAGAAATGGGCCTTTGATGTGTAGTAAATACAGCACTCTGTGAGAAGCTTAGAACTGGCATTATGGTATGCGAGAGTATTCTTGGCTTCTGAAAAGGCTGCATCACAGGCATGCGAGCAAATCTACATCAGTGGGAGTCCAGTAATATTTCTGACTCACCCCGACCTGGGACAGTTCATGAAAACATGCCCAGGAGGGCCACAGCACAGTGTCAAGATGCTCCCCAAGCTCTTCCCTCCACATGCAGTACTGGGGCTGAGAAAGTAAGGGACAAAGGGAGCCTGTGTGGTATTTTTGCAGAACCTATGAATATCTTGCTTGTTTGTATGTTAGCCTCACCATTAGTAGTATGGCTACATTTATTTTCATTGTGAATATTTGCTACTTATCTTTTCCTGAGTTCCTTTATATATAGTTTTGCAGTATCCTCACTGCCTTTAGAGGTCCTTAGATATGTTTATTCAATGCCTGTTATGTGTAGAGACTACAGACTACAGTGTCTTTCAGGCTCATGAGGGGTTACATGTTCCCAGCTGAAATATTTTAAAAGAACCCGGGCTTTTAATGTCTTTTTCTTCTCTCTGGCTTGGAAGGAGGTGATGGATAATTGATATATAGTATGTTTTCCTTAAACCAACTGTGATCTCTTAAAGTTCAAAGCTGTTTCTCATAATCTAGGGCACATTACTGGCACAATATGAAGTAAATGAAGAATGTGATAAACCGCTTGTAGTAACAGCACTGCATGCTTGGTTAAGGAAAAAAGAAATAGTGAAAAATTGGAGACTGTTTTCTGCTTAGGTTAAAATGCAAACCATGAAGTGCAGCTGCTGGGCATTCTGTTTGCATGATGGCACTTCTGTATTGGGTGCTTGTCTTCCCATAATACTGATGATTTGTTTTCCCTTAGTAGACCCAAATTTGTATTGGGGGTGGAGGGGAAGGGTGAGTTATGTCCTTTGTGGCAGTAGTTGTCTTACTGAAGCTGAGTTTCTGTCATTTTATTTCACATGTCATGAAAAAGCCCCATTGAAAGGACAGTTCAATAACAAAGCACTCACGAAAACTGTGGTCTTGAAAGTTTAACTTCCCTGCAGTGGTTTTAAGAGGGAGTTCCTTGTGAAGAAGTTAGGTGGTAGCAAACAGAAAGGTCTTCAACACGTAGCTACACAGTCTATAGGTAGTGCCAGCCCTGGCCGCTCAGTCCCACAGATCGCCACTCTGCTGTCAGGAATTTGAATGACTAAGATGCAGGTACCAGAGAGCTGCTGCAGACTGTAGGGTGCTCTTGGACACCCACCTACCATTTGATGAGAGATGACTGGGTTTGCTTGCCTTGCCAGCCAGCACTCACCCATACAGCCAGCAGCAGGGGTCACCCAAGAGCTCACTTATCTGCTTCAGGTAAAGTTAACAGATTATGAGGACAAAGTCCCTTTGCATGGACTGAATCAGAGGCCACTTGTGTGATTTCTTTTGCCAGTGGAGCTGTGGAGACAGTTGATGTTCAGCACAAATAGACACGGAGTTAATTTTTCCCCAGCCTCTGCTGATAAGGACCTGCTCGTTATTTCCCATGGCAGATTAGCAAGGGCTCCTTGGAGGAGCTCTGGCCAAAATCTAGATTCTGTAACATTTGGCAGAGGGAAAACAACAAACAGCATGAGAATAACCTCTAATAGTACTGGTTTTGAAACACACATCTGTCTGCAGCCATAATGCCTCTTGATTCAATTAATATCTGGCAAGTTGACCTCCTCAAGTGGTTGAGGAATTTCTGTATAGATTGCATGGTCCTTTCTACTGCTTTTTCATTCTTCCAGCATCTCAAACAAGTAACTTGGCATGAGGTGTGTATCTATATTGTATGGGGGAGTCTTGTTTGCTCTGAAATCTGGAGAGCATACTGAAAATAGCACATGCATGAGTCTGTCTCACTAAGAGTGCGTCATGATTCTCTCTTCACTCAGAAGAAAAGGAGGCTTGTGATTTTTTTGTTTGCAAAATTGATACCTCATATTGCAGGGATAAAGAAGAGCTGCCACAGCAAGAAGGGAGAGACAAGTCTGTGTTGGGGCAGGTGGTTTTAGAGTACCATTCAATTTTGCTGTAATTTGTCAAAGAAAATAAGATTAGGATGGACTGGGTTACTGGAATAGGAAAGTTAAAATAAATAAATAGAATCAAGAATACATAGCCAAAAGGCTAGAAGACAGTTTCCCAGTCATCAAATCTCTTTCCTACATCACTGATAACTGCATCAGACAAACCTATTCATAAATTTATCAAGCTTCCTTTCAAAACATCTTTCTCAGAGTAGAGAAGAACTTAAAAGGTAATGATTCTTTCTTCTGGCATTATTCAGGTCAACTAAAGCCTCATTGCAAAGTGGTGGGTGTATCTGCAGCAAGATCTTACTTAATGTGAGTAAAGATCAAATTACTGAATTTTCAAGATCAGTAGTGACAGGGCTGGACTATTAATCTGAAACCAAAAGCTCTTAAACTGGTTAAAGAGAACTAAAAGTTCTTGGTTTTGTTTGGTTGTTTTTTTAATCTTCATAATAAAAGCTTTGGATATTTATATGCAGGAATATTAGAGAGAATTTTACTTGACTTGAAAGATGCAAGTGCAGAATTATTAATGAAAAGAGTATATGGAAATACTTGGTAAAATATCACAGAGTGCATGTGCCACATCTCAGCAAGCAGTAAAGGAAAAGTTTCTTGACTAGTAAAATGAAACAAGCTCAAGGGCAAATCTGTTGAGTTTACCTTACTGCAGTGCTATTCCTTTTCTTGCAGAAAATGTTTCTGTGCAAAGTTATGCTAAAGATCAGGCTGATTTAGAGGAGGCTAACTGAATTCATTCTGAAACACAGCTCATTCTGTAGAAATACAACTTTTGAGAAAGGGAAGGAAACAAACATACTCCTTAAATTTGCATACAGATTACTTGTATCCCTTATTTAGTTGCAATATCTACATTTATATGTAGCATTTCCATACAGAGGGCAGAACTCTGAGATACAAGGTCAGGACTAGATTCTGCCAGTGTAAAAATGCATAGCCATACATTCAGGACAGCTGTATCAACAACCAGCAGCCTAGCGCAGCTTGGCCGTGGTCTCTGAAAATGTGTCAGTGGCTTTGCTCTCCTTTCTCCTGTAAAATACTCCATTAGCTGTCAGATTTTAGCATTACATTTAACTTTCCAAGGACAATAGCACTCGAGAGGGAGGTTCTAAGGGTGGTGAGTGTTGTTTCCATCTCTGCTAAGTATGTAGCTAAAGTTCTGCAAGCCGTGCTGGGAGGTTCATGTTATAAAATCTTCAGTAGTTGCAGTAAGGAATAGCAGCTTTCTGGTTTCTAACGCTTTCTATACAGATGATGAGGCATCTGTGTGTCCAAAGTTTCATATGCAGAAAAACAAAGCTGATCAATTTACTGCCCTGCTTTAGAAAGAATATCTGAAGATTTTATTTTTTTTTTTTTTTTTAAAACACAGTAGATGTGTGGCATCCCTGTCAAAGGTAGTTAGGTGTCTAGAAGCAGCGTTGGAAATGTTGATTGACCAAAGTTGTGTCACAGCAGCTTTACTGGCCAGTATTCTTTGCAGAAAAAAGAAAACATCAGGACTTCTGATAAATTGTCTTGTTTTCTTATGCCTCTTTCTTCAACAGGCATACCCCACAAAATACATAGAGCTGAAACAATTTAGCCGTGGTTTAAAATGTTCACGAAGAATACTTGAAGTATTTTTTCTGACAGGTCACTCCCAGTTGGCACATTGTTATGATTCCCTGACCCAGTTTGGTTTTGGTTGGGTTGAATTTGGCTGGGACTTGGTTGTGTGTTGGCATTTTGTCTTTAGCGGTGGCCCGTGTAGCTGGGAGGCAGACCGCTTTATTTTGTAGTTATGCTGAGAGCAAACGAAGGGAAAGGTTGGGTGACCTCCTGGTCTGTAGTACGTGAGGGGTCTGAAGACTGGCAATTAGGTTTCCTGCAGAGCAGCCAGACTCCTTGGTGCCTTCAGGCAAGTCCCTTAGTCTTTGCTTTGCTTAATGGTGCTTCCTTGTCTAACCTGTTGCCTGCTGTGTGCTTCCTTTTCCTCCTTCTCCCTCCTTACAACCCACCCACAAGTTGTTCAGCACCTTTTAACTTTTAAGCAACTCCACAGTCACACTCACTTAGGTGAGAACACTAAAGCCTGGGAGTAGGAGTTTCACAAGCCCTGCTGGATCAGGGCTGTAAACTCCCCAAAATCCTGGGATTGCTTCCTGTTACACAGGTATTGCTTTGCCCTTCAGTCCTATTCACACTTCCAGCTGATATATAATACAAATAACTTTCTGGCCTATGAATTAAATGCACAGAATGCATGAGTACTACTATGGGTGCTGTCTGAAACAGACACTGTGTTGCAGATTGATTTTTCACATGTGCTGGAGATGTATTTTTAAGATGTTTTCAGTTTTCAAGATGTCTTTCAATGGATTCTGCAGTCTCTCCAGCAATCTGAGATCAGCCCTGGTAAACAGTAGTATAGAAGATGGGCAAGAGAAGAAAGAACACAGATTCTAGGAGTAAAAATGTATGTCTGTGTGGATAGCATACAAAAATGAGACTGATGAGGAGGTTTGCCTTGAATAACTGTTACCTGAGAACTCTTGTGTGAAGTGGAAGTTTTTGAAGGTAAAAGAAATTATTTTTTTTTTTTAAAGCAAACAAAACAACACTGAACAAACAAAAACACTGAGGACAGTAGGAAAATAAAGGAGAGGAGTTGTGTGCAAGAACACTGTTCTTTCTATTCAAAGATAGTCCATTGTATCTTTAAATTTTTAGCTACAGTTAAGCTTATGAACCATGACCAGTGGATCATTATTGTTGGAAATGTCAAAGCACTGAAAAACAGACCTTAATATCCCTTCAACAATTAAATGATGTAATTCATGTTATGTGCAGACTGTTTTCATTGCTGATAATTAAAGGCCAGTGCAGTATCCATTTGAAAGAGCCGTGCTTTCCTGCCAAGAAGCTTAATCCAGACCATGGCTGTTGACTTCTGCCACAAATCCTCTGCTTATACCTGCAGTGTTGTTACAGCAGCAGTTCCCGTTCAACTTGAAGACAAAATTGCACTTCTAATAATTGCTTTTTCTTACGCTAAGAAGGACTGTGATTGGTCATGTGCCACACAAGAGATGAGATATGGCATTGCTTCATTTCATATGATGGCTGTGCTGCTTTCTTTTTTCTTTCAATTTTTTGAAGGGGAGAGGAAAGGTCAGGCTTTATTAATGGAATAACATTCTTCTAATGTGCCAAAAGTGCTTGAAAGCCTGTGCCTCTAAAGCCTCCTTGTGGGAAGGAGAAATACTGTTGATTTGGATTAGGTTAGAAAAAGCTCAGGAGAACAGGCTTGCATCCCTTTTCCTTCTTTCAAGAGAAGCTTTGTTTTGTTTTGCTTGCTCTCCTGCTTTCCACAACAAACTGACAATTTTTAATTTATAATCTTCCTTCAGACTAGGAAATAACAGAATTGCACGGGGTTTTTTTCTCATTATTCGTGCCAACAAAATGAAAAACCACAGTACACTGAGAAAGCAGGTGGCAGGTTGGCATCGTTGGCAAGTGCCATATATTGGAAACAAATGTCTGAAAATCTGAATTTGTCCCAATATAAAACAAGAAAAATCGCATCCTTCTTTGGTTATCCTTTGACAACACAAAGTATATAGCACCTCCAGATGCAGGGGATTTTTACCTCATTCTTGCATGTCACCTTTCCTGCTAAGACTTCTCAGCGTTTTGGCTTTAATTTTCTTTATTTTGGTGACTTCTGGTTTTGTCTCCTTTCCTGAGAACTGCTGTTGCTTTGTCTTCCCCATTCATATTCTTTTTTTCTTTCTTTTTTGCTGCATGGAGACTCTCTGCTGTACAAGTGTAAGTATTTTTTAGCTCTGCTGTTTCTGGCCTACTTGTTTACGTTTTTGTGCTCCATTTACCTCTGTACTGCCTTGTGAGTCTCCTGGGAGACTGTAGTGCCATCCATCTGCACCTACAAATGAAATCGGCAGCGGCTCAGGGATGAGACTGGATCTTACAAAAAGGTTCAGCTAGCACAGCACCTGAATGCAAGGCATCCCTTGGCTTTAAGACCAAACCAAAGCAGACTGCTGATATCAGAGGTGTAAGCACAAACATTGCTGTTCAGAATGTAAATCTATTGATTTGGTTTTATATCCAGCTTAATGAAAGAATCACTTAAAAATGGGCATAAACTAGGACTTTCTTGCCACTATGATGGAAGAGATGTCAGAGGTTACCTCAGTTTTGTCAGTTGTATTGTCTTTAGTTGAATCACCTTGAACTTTTGACTGCTGTTCTCACCTTTTTGTGCTGTCACCCTCAATGTGCTCTCGGAGCTGAAACCCCATATGTTGTTTTGCATGAAAGAGGGTTGAGGGGGGACTGGTCGGGGAGCTGAATTTCAAGAAGGAGTAGGAAGTTGTTCATAAGTTTGGTTGAAATCTTTTGAAAGGGAAGTGACAGGAGGGCTACAGAGCATCCCTGTATCTAATAGGATTGAATATAAATTACTTTGGAGGGGGAGGAGAAAAACATGGAAATGACCATATCCCTCAGCACTGAGTTATTTTAATTATCTGTATAATCAAGGAATGCAGAGTACTTGAGACCCTGTTACTAAAAGCACATTGTTTTGTAGCACTCAAAACAAAGTGATTCTAGTTACTGGTTTTAAATCCCAAGCTACTGGCATTCTTCTACAGTTGGTAATATCATTTAAGGAAATTTGCAAGAGCTTAGAGTCAGAAGGGAGGAATCTGGAAACATCATCATGGGAAGAGATCCTGGGGGTTTGCAGTTAACTTGGACACATGAGAGTGTCTGACTCTAAATAAGCTGTTATTTGGGAGTGTGGTGAAGATGTTCTGTCTCCTACCTACTGCTCAGGGATACCTTTGTGGAGCCATCTCCAGAGATCAGTGGCATAGGTGAATGTAGACTTACAAGAGGGCCTCCAACACCCAGAGGTGTAGTCAGTCTTTTTATCTGTTCTGTCAGGCAGCCTGTAGGGTGCTCACAGGAAAGTAGGCAAAACAAGGGAGAATTTGAGGAGGTGGTCTGCTGGAATGGAGGTCCTTGGAAGATGTGAAAGAAGTGGAGGGGGGGTTGATACTAGCAGCTATACTCCTATAAAGACCATGAGTGAAACGTAATGCAGGAGAGCCACGTTGTGCTTGTGTGGCCAGAAGTGGTGGAAAGGTAGAAGTTGCACATCTGCCAAACCTGAACTGTTTCCATAAACTATGGGAAATGGATCTCAGGCTAGGCAGAGGCAGAGATCTTTCCCTCAGTGTTCAGATAATGACATGTACTCTGCTACTGTAGCACACTGCACAGTGACTGAGATATTAAGCTGAGATTAAGTCCGATATTTTGTAAATAGAGCATGCTGGCTTATTTAACTTAATGCTTTGACCCATTTTGCTCTGTCTGTGATCTAGAAAGTTCACTTGGCAAGAAGCATTTCATCTGTGCACTTCCTAAACAGGCTAGAAAACAGAAGGTTTTCAAATAAAAGTGTGTATATAGCTGTTCTTCACGCTGTTAAAGCAAATGGGGAGGCATCTTTATCCTTCTGCCTTTATCCCCAGCAACCAAGCTGCTGCTGGATCATGCCAAGCTGACAGTAAGTTATAGCAGTGATCCAGAGACTGGCTTATAGTCATCAGCACTAGCTCTGCAGGGTCATCTGGGAGTGTTATCTTGTCTGGGAAGGAAAACAAAATCATTCCAACTGTTGCGGATGTCTTGGAACTTTTAAGTCCCTGCACAGGAACCTCAGAACTTGCCCCATGCTGTTTTGCGTTGGTGCCCTGGGCTGATGCAGCTCTTAGCTTATCTGTGTTGATCTGAGGGAACTCTGAACACTGGCTGTGAAGTTACTGAGCAATCAGACATCTCCCATCAGCCTTGGTTTTTGACTTCCTTTCTGATCTTTAGCACGTGTTGCTGCTTTATCCTAAGAGATGTGATTTCCAGTCACACCCCCAAACCAAAAAATTGCTAACAGACCAAAATGCATGCAAATAGACATTAACAAGCTAAATGGGCGATAGCTGGAAATAAAACCAGGGGACTACTGATAGTGACTCCTAATTGCTGTCCCTCAAATGCTGAGCTGCTTCAGCGCCATGAGGTGCCTTTGGTTGTTTCAGGTTTGGGTGGTGGAGTGGCAGCTGTCAAGGTGTTCAGTTCAGAGGCTGCCCAGCTGCCTACCCATTGCACAATCCCCTACAATTTTGGCTGAAAAACTTCAGCACCTCTTCAGCCACTTGCCATCAAATCCATTGCATTTAATTTACTGTTAACTCTGAAAGTAATGTCTGACCTTTTGATGCGGTAACAATTTGCTTACTCACTGGTTTCAGAGTAAGTCTACTCAGGTGGCAAGCTATTTCCTGGCTGGTCTTGAAACTATTATATCATTTACTGATGTTTGACAAATGTGGAAGTGGAAACCTGCAACAGATGAAGATATCTTTTTTTCCCCAGCAATGTGCATGGCAATAAAACAGCTCTGTTGCACAGACAGTGCTATCACTGCCAGCTCTGTAGCCTGAAAGTCTTTTTCTGATCTGGAGATGATAGATAATAACTTTCCTGTTGCAGAAAATTTATCATAGCCCTGAGCGTGTGAATTGTGATATAATAATCCTCCTGATTTACTTTGGATGGGAAGATGAAGTCAGTACATGTATGTCTGTTCACTGAACTTTCCATACATAAAAACTAGCAAATGTTTACCTTAAACAATTCATGATTTGTCTGAAATGTTAATCCCAACTATGTCTTTTCTGGCTCATATAAAATTGATGCTACTAAACTTGATTAACAGTTCTGTTAACGAGTTGTGAGCCATAACAGCTTCCTGACTGACACTCCAGATTTGAAGCCACTAGGCTTCCAGGCTAGCAAGTAAGTGAAAGTATACAGATGTCACTAAAGCAAGCTCGTACAACTCTACCACTAAAGGTGCCTGTGTTTGCAGATGCTGAGTCATTTTGAATTAACTCTCTAGAAAACCTTCAGGTGACCTTTTTTTGTTTAAAAGTCTTAAAATGCTGAGCTGGATTAAGTTCAGAATTGGTGACTCATGTTTTTCCTGTAGCAAAACAATCTTTCTCGCCATGCAAACTTTCAGAAGAGTTTAGGCAAGAGAATAATGACAACTTTCTTCCAAAAATAACAAACTCGGGTCTTAAGTCTGGGTATTTGTGCTCTTAAGACAATACACTCCTTTTTTCCGGGAATGTGAAGATGACAAGAATAATAGCATGTAACCTTTCAGTACTACATGGAATGTATGCCGAGGTAACTTTCCACCTATTCTCAGTGTATCTGAAGTTCTGGGAAGTCATGTTTGCTGCAGATGTCGCTAACACTGACCTGGTATTTTTGCTTTTTGAAGGAGGTCTGTTTGCTCCAAGACTGGATTTTGCTAGGGAAGTTTGGTGACCTATGTGGCAGTGTCCAGAGGCGTGGATACCTGAATTTTAATAATTCCCAGCAGTGTGTCATTAATGAAGGAACTGAGGTGTATTTTGTATCAAAAATAAAAGCCAGAACAAGGAGGAGTCTATCCCTGGTATTGTCATTAACTGTGCAGCACTGGATGCAGTAATTTGGTTTTCTGTGCCTCAAGATCTCATATGAAGAGTTGAGGTTTTAATAGTTCCCTTGTTTTACGGTTGGGGATCAAGGAGTTAATGCTTGGACAATTCAAATAATCATCCAGTATATGGCCTACGGCTTTAATGGGAAGAATGAACTACCTCCCTGGTGCTGTTCAAAGTCAGTTGGACAAAACGTCAATTTAGAAAAAGTTAAGAGTTTGAGAAGGGGAGGAAGAAACACCATTCCCTCCTGGTGTTAAACCCAGTATTGAAATGACACACAGGCTTGAAGAATAAATTTGTTGGATAGAAAGGAAAAGGTGGTGTTTGTAATTTCTGCTGTCAGCTGAAGCAGTTTTTGTTTTGTTTTATGTTGATAGATGACTCCTAAATCAAAAAGGAAAAGCATCCACAGTAGAATGCTCCGGCCAGTGTCTAGAGCTTTTGGTAAGTAAGAATTTCTTAAAACCTTCTTACTTCTTCATTTGCCTGAGATTCCTCTAGGTAGTTCTTGACTGAAAAGCATGGGTGACACTCTCTCTGGACTGCATATCAGACTCACACTTAATGCTTTGCTCTGTGACTCTACTAGTGTGTTTGGTAGTAAATATTTGCTCGCAGTGCTCTGTTTCCTCCCAAACATGTTGTGGTTCAGTTCTTATAAATGTAATTATTTACCACAAAAGAGAGGAATGGCATTGTCTTTTGTTTTAAATAGCATGTTAAGCCTAATTAGAAAGTTTTGATTTCTCTTAGAGATGGAATTTGATCTAGATAAAGCACTGGAAGAAGTACCTATCCATATAGAAGACCCACCATTTCCTTCCAGCAGGCCAGACAAACGAACTTCTGGATTCATTTCAGAGCTGCCCTCAGAAGAAGGGAGAAAACTGGAACACTTCACAAAATTAAGGCCCAAGAGGAATAAAAAGCAGCAGCCCAGCCAAGCAGCAGTGAGTCTACATTTAAACTATTGCTGGCAGTGTTGTCTGTTGATTGCTTTTTGCCATGAGTCTTGCAATGTAATGAGGACAACTGTTAAAGTTTAAAAGCCATAAGCAATGAATTAATTTTTCTTCTGGCATTCATGTCTTTCAGTGTGCAATCCCTATTACAAGCTTTTTGTCTTGTTTGATGCAGGCTGAAACCAGGATATGTTTTATTCTTTTTTAAATTTGCTTTTGTTTTTTTCGTGGAAGCAGTTTTTGAGGCACTTGGAAATTTCACAGGCAACACACAAAATATCATGAGACTTTTCAATTATATTGCAAGGGTTTGTTAAACCTTAATCCTTTTTTTCTGCCCACATTAAGATGTGGTAACTTGGCATGAATTCTTATTTCTGTCAGGTCTCAGAGGAGCTGCTCTGTGACACCCAGCTTCCCGCAGCTCCTTAACTGAAGGTGGTGTTTGGGCCAGCAAATCTGCATAGTCACAGATCTGCTTTTTCATGCTGGAGCCTGCCTTAGAAAGGCAAAACAGAAGAGCACTGTATGTCTATGAAAGGCATTGGTGTGAACCCAAGTATATATGTGTGGAGTTCCCACAGTTCCATTTCCTTGGCATACCACACCAGTAAAGATTTCTTTCTGTGATGGTATGTCCTCAGGGTATGTAAGGACAGATCTGGAGGAGTTACAGAGCTATCTTACAGCAACAGAAGACAGCTGACATGATAAGTAACGCTTATCAAGGGGCAGCCATTGCATCTCTGAGTTATGCTGCCTAGTAACGAACGCCTGTGGCCTCTTCTGTTCCTTGAGGATTGTCAGCAGAGAGGACCCTTGAAAATTTCTCTAATGCTAGGAAATATACCAAGCAGTAGAATGCTTTTTCCACCACTTGGAAATGGAGAAAGCTTCAAGCCAAGGGGATATTCAAGCCAACTTGCTCATGCCAACTTTCCAATCCCTTGCACTTTACAGAGAAGTATAGAGGTACCAGAAGGATGGACTGGTTTCTGCACTGTAGTGAAAATACATCTGTGGTGACTTCCTACAATTCAAATTCTGCAGAACACACCTGTCTTCCCAGTGGCTGAATTTGCTTGTCTTCCAAACTTACTGAACACATCCTGTGCCATCTGCACAGGGGTGTGGAAAGAATGGGGGAACAGGAGAGGAAGAGCTTCACTACCAGACATGGAACTGGGACATACAATACCTTACTCAACAGGAAAAAAATGTTTTAAAGTTTAAAAGATTTAGTTCAGAAAAGAAGTGAATCTGTAATGTATGAAAAAGATTGTGATTCATCTTATTTATTTCTGCTTTCAAACCAGACTTAATAAAGAAACATCGAAGCCTTCATTTTAGACTTAGACAAAAAAATAAATAAAAAAATTGACAAATGAAAACTTAACTTCTTTTTTAGCAATAAAAGGATAAAACATGAAAGAAACTGGAGCTCAGTCTTTTGCATTAATGTGGCTCACCAAAAGGCATTACCGTAAACTTCTCTAACAAAAACCTGTGCCTTCACGGAAATGAGAAACCATTTAATACTGTCATCAAAGCTGCTTTCCATATAAGGCTCACATTTCACACCTTATTAGTACATGTTTAGGAACTTGCTGCTTTTCCAGATGAAAACTTTTTTTTTTGAAAGTTTCCAGTTTCAAGCCCTAAATACAAACAATCTGGGAAATGGTTATTGCAAAATTAGATGTATTATGACTTTTAAAAATCTCTGAACGTTAGTTCATATGCGGTCTGTTGTCCTGGCTTAATGAGGTTGTGTTTGATGTTGACAGCAGAGTATTTCTTTTTTGTTTTAGAGGCATAGAAAGGAGTTTGTATTCCAACTGAAATTACTCAAGTTATCGTGGCAAATAGCAGATTCCGTGATTTAAATTGTTTCAAATTGCTGTTTTCTGGCAGAATGATTCCTGGTCATTACTGCTACTAAGAATACAACTAGGTTGGGTCTTGTGGAGTCCTCAGTAGTCAACTAACAGTTTTCCATATGGCATTTAAATTGAAGGAAGTCTCTCTACTGTTAATACAGCTTTTCCACATCAAAGCCATGCAAAGGAGGTACACCACACAGAAATTCTCCCAGGAGGCTGCAGAATCACCAGCTGGTCTTCACAGGGCCTTTGTGGTTGGCAGGTATTACTAAGTCAGATTGGTTAGGATGCCTTCAGTCACCTGCACTCAAAACATGGTCATTAAAACTAAAGAAAGAGGACAGGTTTTCTGTTTTCAGACAGTGAAAATCTGTGTGCAGTTCCTAAAGTGAAACACCTGATTCTGTATTTAGTCTCTGCTTTTGGAAGTGCTGGATTGAATGAGTTATAAAAGACTCTATAGCCTCCTGGAGGTCTGTTTCTAAATCTCTAAATACATAGTCCAGAACCTGTATTTTTCTCTGAATAGGGAAACAACTAGCTGTTGAAAACACTTTCTCCTCAGGTCACCACCTGATCAGGATTTAGTTTTCCCTTAACTGCTTTTTTTCTTTTCTAACTGAACTAGTGCTCAATTCTCACAAGCCTAAGGCTTTTGATTCTTGGCTGCATACTCTGCAGTGTCAGATTTGTCACTGGTGTTTTGTGTTACTTTGCATTTGCTGTAATGAATCAACAGCCAGATAAAGGAGGAATCCCAGTGGTGATTCTCTTGTCTGCACTGAGGTTTGGTGGCAAACACAGTTTTTATAATGTCTTAACTCTTAATTTTTATCAGTGAAACAAATAGGCTTAGATTATTATATATCAGAGAGAGTTTTTTTTCCTTCTGTCAGGTGTCTGCTGGAATGCCTCCAGAAGGGGATCAAAATGGCCTCATGGGGAGAGTGGATGAAGGTGTGGACGAATTTTTCACTAAGAAAGTGACAAAAATGGATTCAAAGTAAGTTTGTTGGGGGTTTTTTTGAGTGGAAAAAAAAAATAAAATCCATCCTGAAAGGTGGACAAATAGCACTTCTAAGTTGTATTTGACTCCTGCTGCCAATACCTGGGGTTACTGTTGTCAAAGTCAGAAAATACCTTAGTACTCAAGACATTGTGAATTCAGTTATCAGCTGTTGAAAAACAACTACTTTAAAATAAATTGCTTTAATATAAAGGGGAGGGAGATTATTGGCTGGTGTGTATTTTTATAATTCAGTCCACTTCATTTTACCCTGCAGTGGAGCTTATTAGAACTGGAGCAGAGCTGTGTGTTGGCTGCGGATCTCCTCTGTAGTGCTGATAGTACACACAGGTGTCTCTGTCTAGTAAGGACTGCAGTTGGCACAGTGTTATGATAGATGCCAGTAGATTTATGTCATTTTAGAAATATGTTAAAGACATAAGAGTATTCCAGATTCAGGCAATACATTAATCTGAAAGATATGTCTCCTTCAGCTTTGTATAAGAGTTACACAGCTTATACAATTGCTTTGCAGCTGGTTATATATTTATGGAACCATGCATCTGGATGTTCTTGCTTTCATGCATGTGTATGCACATACTCACAAAGAGACTCACACAAATACATAAATGAATGAGAAAACCAGGGCAATTTCCAGTCAGCTTGGAATGACCCCTTCTGCGTTGCATGTGACTTCCATTAAGGCAAATGGGAGGTGTTAACTGGTAGATAGCTATGGCAGGAAAAGCAAATGTTTTAAGGCTCCACTGAGTTATAACTATCTATAGTGACATGTGAAGCCATGTGTGATATACTATGTGTAGCGGTAAAATTATAGTAGCTTTGAAAAATGGATTAGCCAGGTTAAGTTCAGGGTGCTCACAGACTACTCCATCCTCCTGTGTTTCCCTTGGGTGCCTGCTAGCCAATCTTTTTAGGTGTCCCCATGAACTTGCACTATCCCTGTGTGCCCATCCCTGGCCATGCCCGTTGCTAGGGATCTTTGCTCCATTTACTGCACTGGTGGCTTTCCCTCCAGTTTGGGTGCTCTTATGCAGACGTGTTAGGTGCCCAGATTTCCCTCCAGGTGGAACACTGTTCATAATATGCCTGTAGAAAATCTTATCGAGAAATGGGTTGTTCGGGGGTTAGTTTGGTTTGGTTTTGAGATGAGTATCTGCACTATAAAGGTGACCTCTCTGTGCTCCTTACTGAGAGAAGGAAGCTGTGCCAACTAGTTGCTATTTCAAGAAGAGGCCTTAAGGGACAAAGTCCCTCAAAAGCTGTGTGAATTGCGTGCCTGCATCAGTTTTCCTTTTACTAATGGGCAAATAAAACTGGAGGTAGTGCACCCTGGAAACGGAGCAGAGTGAAATTGTATGTTGTGGTGGGCTGGCCTTTCCCGGATGCCAGGCTCCCACCAAAGCCATTCTGTCACTCCCCTCCTCAGCTGGACAGGGGAGAGAAAATACAACAAAAGGCTTGTGGGTCAAGATAAGGACAGGGAGATCATTCACCAAGTACTGTCAGGGGCAAAACAGACTCAACTTGAGGAAAAATAATTCAGTTTATTACCAATCAAGTCAGAGAAGGATAATGAGAAATAGAAACTAAATCTTGAAACTCCTTCCCCTGTGACCCCTCCCTTCTTCCCAGGCTCAACCTCACTCTGATTTTTTTTTCTACCTCCTTCCCACCAGCAGCACATGGGGATGGGGAATGGGGGTTGTGGTCATCACATGTTGTCTCTGCTACTCCTTCCTCCTCAGGGGGAGGACTTCTCATACTCTTCCACTGCTCCAGCCTGGGGTCCCTCCCACAGGTGACAGTCCTCCATGAATTTCTCCAACGTGAGTCCTTCCCACAGGCTACAGTTCTTCATGAACTACTTCAGCCAGCGTGGGTCCCTTCTATGGTGTGTAGTCCTTCAGGAACAGACTGCTTCAGGGTGGATCCCCCCACAGTCACAAGTCCTGCCAGCAAACTTGCTCCAGTGTGGGCTCCTATCTCCATAGGTCCTCTGGTCCTGCCAGGAGCCTGCTCCAGTGAAGGCTTCCCCGGGCATCACGGCCTCTTTTGGGCTCATCTGCATGCTCTGACATGGTGTCCTCCACAAGCTGTAGGTGGACATCTGCTCCACCATTAACCTCCATGGGCTTTGGGGGACAACTTGCCTCACCATGGGCTTCCCTGCAGGGGAATCTCTGCTCCAGCACCTGGAGCACTTCCTCCCTCTCCTTCTTCACTGACCTTGGTGTTTGCAGAGTTCTTTCTCTCATATATTACAATCATAGAATGGTTTGGGTTGGAAGGGACCTTTAAAGATCATCTAGTTCCAAACCCTCTGCCATGGGCAAGGACACCTCCCACTAGACTGAGTTGCTTAAAGCCCCATCCAACCTGGCCTTCAACATTTCTAAGGAGGCAACATTCACAGCTTCTCTGGATATCTCACTTCTCTCTCTGCTGCTGTTGTTGCACAGCAGTTTTTCCCCTTCTTAATTATGTTATCACAGAGCCACTACCCCTGTCACTAATGGGGCCTTGGCCAGTGGCAGATCCATCTTGGAGCCAGCTGGCAATGCCTCAGTCAGACCTAGGAAAAGCTTCTAGCATCTTCTTGCAGAAGCCACTCCTGTAGCCTGACCGTTACCAAAATCTTGCCGCCCAAACCTAATATATATGCACATAGCTTGGGCAGAGCTGTCTCGTGTTGGAGACAGATGAGTGTCCAGTGTAGTTGAAATGGCTTCCTCTCTTCATTATACCATGTGCAAGGCCAGCACAGGAATCCTCAAGACAGTGTGATCAATGTTAATTGTCCAGTTTTTAATTTAGATACACTGGCTAATGCCTGGGCCTTGAGCAATGTATGGATCATAAAAAAAGATTGGCTTTGCCCAGGAGAAGTCATTTGGTACTATTTAAACAGAGCAAGAAGGGGAGAGGAGAAGGGTTTGAAATGTCTGTGTCTTTTATTAGGAGACCATCAACTAAAAGTTCAGAAAGCGGTGAATCCAGTGAAGCAGGTGATGAGAAGAAGAAAAGGGACTCAAGGAAGAGTGGCTTCCTTAATTTAATCAAATCAAGAGGCTCCAAATCTGAACGTCCCCAGACTGTGATGGTGGCAGAGGAGCCCTCCTCGCCCAAGGTTGCTGCAAAAAATCCAGCTGTGGACACAAGCAAGAAGGAGGTAAAGCCTGCAGAGCAGAATGGTGGTACAGAGCGATCCGAGGAATTAAAGACGCCAGACTCGCTGGAGGAGACACAGCCAGATGATGCAGCAAAAGCTGAGAGGGGTGACAGCAAAGGAAGCCCACAAGGAGGCCGGAGGTATGGAGTGCAGGTGATGGGCAGTGGACTTCTCGCAGAAATGAAAGCCAAGCAGGAGAAGAGAGCAGCCTCTGCTCAGAAGGTGAACGCAATGTGATTTCTCTTGAGTTTTTGAAAAAATGAGCAAGAGCTAAGTGTCTTCAGGGGAGGTGGGTTGGGTCTACAGTGGTTGGTGGCTGGGGCTTGACACATGAGTCCTGCTTTTCACGGGGCTCTGTGGTGTTCCAGTGAGAGGATTGCTCTCTGTTGTCATGGCTGAATGCAAATACCCTGGCCGAGAACTAGACTGCACATGCAGAGCAGGAGATCATAGAATCACAGAACGCTCTGGGTTGGAAGGGACCTCCAAAGGTCATCTAGTCCAATCACCCTGCAGTGAGCAGTGAGCAACCTGCTCTAGTTGAGGGTGTCTGAGCCTCATCAAGCCTGACCTTGAATGACTCCAGGGATGAGGCCTCCCCCACCTCTCTGGGCAACCCGTTCCAGTGTTCCACCAGCTTCACAGTAAAGAACTTCTTCCTAAAAGATGCACCCTTAAGCCTGCCCTTCTTTCGTGGAAGAGGCAACAACAGCTCTTGTGTTTCATGTCAGGCTGTCACAAGCACAGGAGAGGACATGTCATTATTTGCATGTATGGCAGAGTAATTTTGGGGTGACTAGCAAGCACAGCTTGGATGTCTTCAGTCTGTAGGATGTGTGATTTGTTCACATGTAATGGAAGTGGCCTTACAAAAGGTAGAGCTAGGACAGGCTTCTTACTGTGTGCCTCCTGAACACCAGTACCTCAGGTGTTTGTCAGAGTTAACTCCAGTGGTAGCTATCTGTGTACTTCTCTTTTGGAAAGCGGTGGAGAAAGGTGGAGAAGTTTACTGTATTTTAAAATTACATGTTCCATGCAGAGAGGTAAATCTGTCTTCTAGGAACTGTTTACAAATATTCGGCTTACTCTTTTTTTGTGCACCTTTTATTTTTATGTCCCTTTTGTACCATACCTATGTTCGTACCTTTGTTTTCTGTATTTCAAAAGCTTACACTCAAAAAAAAAAAAAAAGCATATGTTACAAAAAATTATTCTATTCCCAATTACCTGTCTGGATTCCCTTTGCTCTCTTTAATTTTCTCCTCTGTGAAGTACTGACGCTGGGCAGGAACCCTGCTTCACTTCGCAAACACGTCAGGTGAAATAACCTTGTATTCTTCTAAAGCATTTAGTGCCAACCTGTTTTGCCTGATGCCCATTTCCCATTGAACCTTCATCGTTATCATCCTCTTTTTCCTCCCAGCTGCAGTTGGAATGTTCTGTAAATTACCAAAGGATAAGCCTTTTTTTTACTCCTCTCACTGTTCTTCAATGTGCAGGGCACTCAGACACCATCCATTCCCCACCACCATCCCCTGTCACTTGGAGAAGGTGTTGCTTTATGACAAAATGCATCTGCAAGCCTTGCTTGTTTTTCTCCTTTCCCATAACACATTGCAAAATTGTCTTGCTGTGGCTGATCAAGGCACTCAAAATTCATTTTTACCTTTCTTCATAGTCTTACAGCATTTGCCATGATGTCTGAACCATTCCTCTGGACACTGGTGTCTTGCAATAAGCAGATTCACATTAACACAGTAATCTATGGCTCCTTAAAGGGGTCCTCAGCATAAAAATGATTTTTCTAAAGAAATGGCCAATTCCCACCATTCTCATTGGTGCTGAGTAGTGCCCATGAATAGTCTCCCTGATTTCTAAACCAAGTTTTCAAGTAAAATGCTATATGATTTTAAATAAGAGTGTTATGCTCTGCTTGTAACTTAAAAAATAGCAAGCTACTCCAGATCATATAAATTTTTACAACTGCATACATTATGTATGCTTGGTGCTCTTCAAGTCCTTAACACTTGTCATCTAAAGTTAGTCAGATCTGGAGTGGTGTGACTGAGGTAGAGTATTAGCATGTGTAATTTTTTTTAAGTGGGGAGAGTAAAATCCTTTTTGATTGATGAGCTTTCATAGCATTGATTGAACACTTGAATTTTGTTTATCAAAAAGAAAAGTCATTTCTTTTCCCAGTATTTCTTTTCCACCATTCGCGTTTTTTTACTGATTGGAAAAGTTGCTCTTCTTCCTTTAGGTTTAATTTTCAGGAGAATAATGTTACTGATTTTTAGTTTGTTTGTTAGACTTTGTAAAAAGAATATATATATTTTAAGAGAGGCAAAAAAACTGAATTAAAATAGGAATCTGTGCACAGCAGGGCACTGAGTTATGCATTCTTAATGTTGCCCAGACCACACAAAATTGAACTGCTGTTCCAGAGAATTTTTCATATACTTCATCACAGATGACAATACTGAATAATTTAGGTTTGCACTTTTATTCATGGTATTCATAGAGGTGAAAATCATACAGTATCCTGATGGCTGAGCTGCAGAAGACAGCATCCCACTGCTGTTACATTGTTTAGGACGGGTATGACATCAACTTCCCTAACATCTTCAAATATAACAGAATTCCAGTATGATAGAAAATTGTATTTTCCTTTAAGGTACAGATGGCTGCTTATATTCTGAGCTTTTTTACATGAAAACAAAGCCAGAAGGAATTTACTATTTCATTCATACCCTACCGCAGCCTTGTTACAGATACAAGTGATGAGCAGGTGCACAGTAGATGGAGGAAAGATGGTAAATGCTTTTTTTTTGTTTTCTCTTGCTTAGAATACGACGTGTGAATTGGCATTAATGGTAAAGAGGACTATTTGCAGATTAGCGTTGCCTCTAAACTTAGGTGAAAAGATCTTTTAGCTCCATCTAGTGTTTATAGCTTGAATTTTTAAATACCTGGAGCAAAACCCACGAGCAGACCAAGATCATCCGTAACCTATTTATTCACTCTCGACGGCCCCCGACTCTGCAATATTTCTCAACCTTGCACGATTTCCTATTAGAAGTAGAGCCTGGTCATTATTTATCTA
>JANHFX010024417.1:7181-17430 GCA_027560015.1 Chloroceryle amazona | reverse complement strand
GATGGTTTACGCTATGGGTTTGAATTTAAGTTCCAGATTTCTTCACAGTCTAGAAGACAAAGTAGTTTTTCTATTTACAGATGCTATCGTGTTATATGCTGGCAATTTATTCCTGGAAGTACAGAGTTCTGTGGACTATTTATGACATTTGTTTCCCTGATTCATTTTTATGCCTTGTAACTGTGAAACAGAACATCTGAATTGGTCTGTTCATTATGTTTCAGGACAATAAAAATATAAATAGAATGAATATTTCCAAAAATCTATCCAAAAGAATTTTTAGCTGTTCTTTGCAAATTGCATACTTATGTCGTGCAGAAAATTCAGTTGGTCCCATCAGATTTCTGTTTGTGCTACATTTGCAGTGCACATTAAAATTACTGAAATTAAGACCTTTTCTTTGGCTGTTGAAATTCTTTCACCTGGACTGAGGGCCATCATGCATTCTCCTGACGTCAGGTGAATTCCTGAATCCTCCTTTTTCTGACACAGATTCTACCTGTTTCTTGTTTGTGTATTGTGTGGAGATTTGGCCCATCATAACAGCACCATTTCTGTGAGCTACAGAACAAATATAACTTCTGTTCATGGTACTCCACAGAGGATGCTCCGGAGTCTCCCTCTGGCCCCAGTTCCCCCAAAGTTGCCCTGCTTCCACCTGTGCTGAAGAAGGTTCCTTCTGATAAAGAAAAGGATGGTCAGAGCAGCCCCTCGGTCAGATCGTTTTCTCAAGAAGGTAAGAGTGTTGGTATGACTTGTTCCAGGTGCTTGTCTTCTACTTCAGTTTAGTGTATCATTGTTCCCTGGTTTGTTTTTACTTGGAAGGGAAGGGGTAATTCATTTGGAGGTAAAAAGAGCAAGGAAAGTGTATCTGATCACCTATTCCTTATCTCCTCCACCCATGGGTTAGTGCTCTATATTTTCTTCCTTTGATCAAACCCGAGTATAAGATGAATCCCTTGGTGTTAATGATGTAGCTGAACACTTAAGGGACAGTTGTGTTGTGTTTACTTTGGTCTGAATCAAGGTGATGATTGGTGTCACACACACAATAATGTGAAATGCAGCTTTGTGATTCAGCACATTTCCAGGGAAGCAGCCATGGCTTTGTTCCTTGCAGCCAGCCCATTGCTCTGTTTCCCTTTCTGTGAGGTCACTGCATGTGGCTGAGTTCAACTTCTCCTCAGGCAGTGAGTCTCTGTGTGCCTGGGCAGGGCTTGGTACATTTTATGCACAACAGTAGGCTGCTGCCTTGTCTTTGCTGCTTTTCATGCATGTGCTGGATTTCTACTTTTGCTGATGCGTTTCCTTGCCCACAGTTACTCTTAGAAGTTCCGAGGCTTCCTCTGATAGCATAGGATATGTGGAGAAGTAGTGACAGAAACACTACTCAGTGTGGTGTTATCTGGCACAAATGACAATGTTTGAAATCTAGGGGTGAGACCTCTTTTCTTCCTGTGAGTCTTCTCAAGAAAGACATCCAAGGTGATTCTCATTACTTAAGTTGTGAGACACACATGTGCCCTTTCACACTCTGCCAGCGGTTTTTCATAGTGTAGGATGGGGACGGACGAGTCAAGGCAGATACATAACACTGGGTTGTGAAGACTGAGTAGTTGTGATGCCCACAGAGGCCACCATTGCCCTCCAGCAGAAGCACCACAATCTCACTGAATTATATAGACCTAGCAGGACACAGCACACCCAAGGATCTCTCCTATGTCTGGAATGGGCTAAGGGTTCAGATGGTCCATGTTGCCTTGTGTCTCAGGGTCAAGAAAAGACAGTGAGGTATCTCAAGTGCCTCCCAGGGGCTTTATGAGGGCTGCAAGGCAGAATAGAGCCTGTTGATTCTCCTGCCTTTAGTCTCATCAGAACCTGTGTTGAGACAGGGGAACTGGCCTACAGCTTAGGGATCAAACCTGCTACACTGGTGCCACCGTGTTGGGAATGGTTGCAGTTAAAAGCTCTCTGAGAAGGAGCTCTGATAGCCATGTGTGTTGGGTCCTCATTTTCTCAGCAGTTTTTCAGCAGACTGCAAGAGGGAACTTGTTACTATATAACTAGAGAAATACAGTGTAATGGGAATTGTTGCAGGTACATTTTAATGTGAGGTTAACCTCAACATTTCTGTGCTATAAGCCTTTTCCATCTCCCTGTCATGAGAGGGGACTTACTGGAGAAGCAGGGAATATGGGCTGGTAACTACAATCCTTTCATGTTACAGGAGTCTCTAACACAGCAGAGATTTGACAAGGTTTTGCAGTTTGTGGTTGTCACATGAGAAGAGGGACAATCACTTTATTTTTACAAGGTGTTTGATGTTTGCAAATCCTTACACAAGAGGATTACACAAAGGACACTGTCCTTTCCTCACTCCTTGCTCCCTTGGACAAACCTCCACAGATGTCTTGGGCCAACACAGGGTTTTCTAGTTGCCACTACATTGCAGTGTATGAATTTTATCAATAATAGTTTAGAATGGCTAAAATTTGGTTTCCAGGTCCCTTTGGAGCTGCTACACTTTGCATAAAATTGTTTGGGGAAGAGTAAATTGGGGAGGGGGGTGTGTTATTATTTTTTTGTTGTTGTTCTTTTTGTGGTTTTCCTTTTTCTTTGTTACTGTTCTGTTTTCTCATTCTCATTCCATATTCCTCTGTCCTTGCTTTCTGCCACCTTTCAGGCTAACATGCTCAATTTATTTCTGCAAATGATAAATCACTTCAACTCTGCCTAAGTTTGTAAACAAAATTATAGCTTCTGAAAAAGAAAGCTGCAAATTAGATGATACTTGATTATAAAATTGCTTTATGTTAATGAGTTTAACTGTATTTTGTGGGACAGTCTCAAAATACACCTCTTTACACAGCATACCAATATATGCAAATATCTGAAGTAAATTTAAGGAAGCATTTGGCATATTGATTTGAACAATTGATTAAATGGGTTAAGTGAAATTACTTATATTACATTTTATATTTGGGCCTGTGAAACAGCTTAGGGGTATAAATGAATCCTTTTCCCTGCTATAGCAAACAGGAGATTGTCAAAAAAGAGATACAGCTCACGACTGTACCAAGCCATCTGGCAGTGTGAAAACCTCTTTGGGGCACTATTCTGCCAGTGCAGAAGAGGAAGCTAATGTGCTTAGACAGAGGAAGGCACAGCCAACTTCTGGTTAGAAGTGTTCGTTTTCCACCAAGACAGTGCCTGATAACTGGCATGAACAATTGGTAGGAAATGGTAATAACAAAGAAGCCACAAAAGGGTGTGGGTTTGTCACTGGATTATGAGAAAGGTAAAAACCTCATGGGATGGTAACTATCTTTTTGTCCCCATGGGATCTACATGGCATGAAAAAATTCCCAGTTGAGATGTGCGTGTGCATTTTTCCTTCACGGAAACCCCGGTGACTGGTGCCATATAGCACCTGCAGAAGGGAGCTCCTTACAAACCGGGTGGGCTCATTGCAGTGACACTGGCACCCTGCCCCGTGAGTATGCTACAGGTAGACTGGCAACTGCCTCGTGTGCTTCTGGACCTATCCTTTTGGAGATGCGTGCACTGAAGGATTTCAAAATATGTTTCAGCCTGAATATTGTTAGTGCCAGTTTAAGTACCTCACTCACAAAACCATTTGGGAGCTGGGTAAATCAGATTATTTTGACATAGTAGTTTGATTTTCAGCTGTATGAGTAAACAAAAAACCCACCAAAAGAACCCAAACTCAGCACTGTGGTGCATGGTTAAGATGAGCTTCCTGAAGAGCAGCTTTGACTTACAGTGAACTCATTCACCAGGCTGTAAAAATGTTCAGTTGATCTATATGTCTTTAAAATACAAAGGCTACTGTTCTCAACTGGTATGTGTTTCTGTGCTTCTCTTGACCTCTTAGCGTTTTTCTTTAAACAATGATTCAAAAATACTTTTTTTCCTGAAGTATTTTAATGAGGTGTTTGAACATCTTGTGCAATTACAATTACCCACAGTAGTTCTGTTTCTAAGGCATCGTGTATCCTTTCTGTAACATCCTCAGCCCGATACATAGAAACCAATTTCTTTTTCGTATTGTAGAATCAAACTTAGCACACCCAAACTTGAAATCTCTGCTTTCACATCACAATCAAATTAGTGTGTTTAAGCTCATTCCAAGATACCTCTCTGATAAAAAAAAATAAGTTTCAAAAGCTGACCTGCTGCTGCAGACCTATGCAGGTCACCTGCTGTCCTGGTTTCAGTGAGTGTGGTTTCCTTGAGGCAAGGATAAGCTCTCGTGGCAGAAGTCTGCTCACAGTATGTGGACTTAAGTGCCTGATATATTTTTCAAGTATTTTTGTGGCAAACTACCTATCTTTATTGATCAGGCCATAGACTAAAATGGCTGTTGCAGGATGTGTTCTGGGTTTTGCTTGAAGAGTGAATGGAAGCCAAAGGCCAGGTAAGCAGTAGGAGGTACAGGCATCAAGAATGACTCAAAAATTTCCAGACACCTATTTCTTTGAAAAACAGTTATATTTGGGAAAGTGCAAATGCCTAATTTATATATATATAATTATTTTTTTAACAGAATTTAGGTATCTTAGTCCTCTCCAACTCATTAAACAGCTTGAAAATTCTTTCTCAAAATCCTTTCCTCTTCTTTCCCAACTTGCAAAGCCAAGATAAGAATGCAGCGAGTGTGCAGCTGCTGGCTCTCATTTCCTACCATATTTTGGCTAGCACAGATAAGGAAACAGGTATTTGGGGCTCGGGAGAACTATCTGTGTAGCAAACGCGCTATGAGTGCGGAGGTGGGTCTCCGCAAGGCACAGGCTGGATGTGTCCGCTCTGCTTTTGTCACAGCAGAGATCCAGGACTGGACAATATCTGTGCCAAATGAAAACAGGACAGTTTTCTGTCCTGTTTCACAGCCTATTGTCACTCGGCGGCACTGCCTGTGGAGTTGTGCTGGCCCCCCCTCCGGGGATGCAGAGAGTATCCCTGCAGAGGCTGCTCCAGCATCATCAACTCCATCAGGATCCCTCTCTGCATTTTCCTGGAAGACCCTGGAACAATATGAAACAGCCAGGGAGATGTGTCAGTGACAGCCTACTGCTTGTCTGCCCCTGCTCTGGCTGGAGCTGGTGACAGGGCTGTCACCTTGTGTCTGGGAGGCTATGGGTGAGCAGTACCCAGGGAAGGAGAGGTGGTGCTTCGTGGTCACTGCGGCTGCTCGTGCTTTGCTGAGAGGGTGTGCACAGCTGTGAACAGACACAGGGATCAGTGCGAACCAAAACCAGACGTCCTTTGAAATGGTGGAGTGAAGAAAGTCTTGTAATTGTCACATGTAATTTGGGGAGCATGCTTGTGTGTGTGAAGCAAGATGACTTACAACAAAGTCACATTTAAGGACCACTGTGTGTTTAAAGGTTCATTTTAATTGGAAGTCTGAGATTTCTAAAGTTGTCAGTCCTTCTTGCATAATGTCACCCCACTGATGTGTGCGATACCTCTCTTGCTACCATGCCAGCTGTAGACCACCCGATTAGATCAGAAATCTTAACAAGGTTTAACAACCTTCTTTCCAATTTGTTTCAAAGTGTATAGTCTGGGGAAAAGCCTGGCCTTACTACGAGTTTTGGAGTGCTGGGCAAACAAAACGGGTATTGTTTGCATTTAGGTCATGGGAAGTGGGTATGCCTTCCTGCTTTCTTCAGGGCCAAGCACAGCAAGGTGTAAAGCCCATGGTCTCAGCTGTCCCTCTCCCATTAGGGAACAGGGAGGACATCGGCACCTGGCAGTGCTGGTGGGCCAGGGAGCGGCAGTTCAGGTAACTTGGGTGCCAAGGTGAATGTCTGTCCTGACTAAAGCTGCTGAGTCAAAGGGACATGTCCTGCTAGGGAGCCAGGTCTGCCTGGGCCACATGCTGCTGGTCTGAGGGGTGCCCAGAGAGGATATCCACTGCAGCAGTCAGGAGATCCAGCCCAGCTGGAAAGAAGGGTGCTATTCTGGTTCTGAAGTGGTGTGATGAGAAGGAAGTCCCCAGGCCGTTTCTAGCTGTGATGTTTATCTGTCCCAGTGAAGTACTGAGTTTCATATTTTATGTTTACCTGCTTGCCAACCAACAGTGGAATAAAGTTTGCTCAGACTCTCTTCTCTCTCACCTTTTTCTGGCTTGGAGGGTTAATGGAACTATGCTACTCCCACTAGTGCAAATTAATTCAGTGGGAGAAGGAGCAAGTCCTGTGTGCATAAAAGACTTTTTATTATTACTTTTTTTCTTTCTGTCTCTTCTACAATCATTGGTAACACTTACTTCTGTTTTATACAGCTGCAAAAAGAAGCCCTGGGCAGCAGTCTCATGAATTCCAGGAGCTGAAGCAGAGGTCCTTGAGTAAAGACGGTCATCAGGGAAGCAAGTCCAGTGACTCTGGCGAAGAAGCAGATAAAGATTTTATTTTTGTTTAGCAATCAGTACAAGTGCTTTGTAGAGCAAGAGCTTTCTATAACAATCAGGGTACAGCAATTGACAGCCCTTCTAGCCAGCTGCTCTCTCATCACAGGTACATTTCCATGCAGAAAACCTGATCTTCCAATCATGATTTACAGTGCACTCACTTGGCATTGATTTGGCCCTTAATTTCTGTTCCGTACAATGCAGTCATTTCTTTCCATGCCTTTGCTAAAGCCAGCGATTCTTTCATGTATTCTACTTGAATTTCTCTGAAGCAGCTACAAAGAGTGCCCTGCATTAGGGCATTTAGAAAGCAAAACAAATTAACTGGGCACTGTCTTACACTAATACACTGTACAGCAGGTAATGTGTTGTACTGCTGAATGTAAATGTGTCAAATCTGCACGTGACTTACCTATAAATATATTCTTGCGGTATGCAATTGCACATTGTAATTATATTAAAAGAGCACACTAATAAAATAATTTGTATAGATTATATATATTAAATGCTTGGGTATGGTTTTTACATTCTCCCATAGGGAGCTTCTTTCTTCCTGTTCTCGTACTGTACATAGAGCTCCAACGCTTACATCTGTGTACCGTCAAAAAGCACAACAGAGAAGGATTTGGATGACGTATAATCATGGTATGCTTCCACATTCGTATATTAATGTATATAGTTGATTGGAATGAGGGCAATTGAAATTTTATTAATATTGGTGTTTTCTAGAGGCCTTCCTCAGTTCTGTCTGCATATTAGCTTCCTTTCAATGTGTAATTCTACAAGAAAAATAGTTTGGCATCTGTAAAAACATTTCCGCTTTTGAGGGAGGGGGTGAAAATTTCACAGCTACCCACTTACATTACAAGTTGAAGGGATTTTATTCATATGTATATTTGTAACAATAAAAAATGATTTTACAACTGAAATACTAGTCTTTGTTTTTACAGCACTGTTCGTAGTCTGACGGTCTCTGCTCTTTGAGTGACAGCATTGTGTCGGGTAGACAAAGTGCACAGTTAAGGCAAAACCCATACAATCTTTTTCTGCTTCTAGCAAAATGCCTGTTCCTGCTGAAAGGGCCACAGACACACCACCTTCGTTAAACTGCTGAGAGAAGATCTCCTTGCCAATGCCCTCCATGGGATCTACAGCAAAGCAGCCTTCACATGAGCCAGAAACACCTGCTATCTAAATTCGCTAGTTTGGTTCCATACAACAGAACAAAGTCATTTTGCTAACTCTCCCTAGAAGCCATTTCCCTGGCCCTGCTGTGGCTCCTTGCCTGGGTGGAAATGCTCAGTTATCTGCCAAATGACTTTCTGTCTGATGCCTGTGCATGCCCTTCCTGTATAGCAGTATAAAGGGCTTCTAAGCCAAAACAGAAGCCTTCTATACCAGGACATTTTGGAAGCATTTTGTAGAGGTTTACATCTCAAACTACTGTAAGGCTGTGGGAAAGCGGTGCTGAAGGCTGGGTGTTCATACCTGGGGTTTACACTGCCTTGAAATTCTGCACTTGTCTAAAACCATCAAGAGAAAGCTCTTCGTTTTCACATGCATGTGTCCTGGTTTATTGGGCTTCAGTGGAACGTAAGACAAATGGCAAAGGAAACTTTTAAATACTTATATTAGAAATGAAAATTAAATGAGTCATAAATAATCAGCAATTTTTATTCCCATAGGCCATGGAATAGACAACTGTCTGAGAAGTGTAAGTTGACAAGCAGGGTTGCCTGATCTGTTGGTTTTATGAATTTAAGAAAATTAACAGCAAGTTTTGCGGTGTTAATTAAAAAATAGTAGATTCTAACTTCTGACTGATGAGAAGCAGTCTTAACTTGGGCTTGATGTACTCCTCACCAGCCATCAGAGATACTGTACTTCTCCTGTTGGGAGAAATCATGGCAACAGTGTGTGCCCAGCACCCTGGTGCCAGTAAACCAAAGACGGGGATGTCTGAAATGCTATAGAGAAATTACGTGCTGATAAACACAAGAAGAAGAATAGCTGTCTGTTGGAGTATACCGGTGTTGAGAGCAATGTTCTTCCATACTGGCTATACAAGGCCTTTCCAGTTGTTATTCCAGCCATCAGTGTGTTGTGGGCTGGCTGAGTAGTGGAGAAACAACTTTAGGGGAGTGCTAGTGTGAGAGTTCTTTTGAGACCTGGGGTTTGGGGGTGGGGGAGTGTGTGTGGTTTTGAGTGTGGAAAGGAGTGATAATTTTAATTTCTTTACTCTCTCTCTGCCTGGTGAGTCCAGCACTGTCAGCCTGATGGTAAAGAATTCACTTGGCACCCAGAGCACCCCCGTTGTACCTCTTCTGCCTTTAAGAAAGAACAACTTTAATTTTCAGTATCTTGAGCCCATAAAGGCCTCAGGTAAGTGCCAGTGTGCTTCAGGGAAGTAAGAACTGCTGTACCCTGTTGCCAAGCCAAGCTGGTTGGGAGGTTTGGGAGGGGTCACTGCTCTGGGGAGCAGGGGAGGTGCTGCCTTTGCATGATCTGCAGGCACTCTGAAGCAGATGCTGTTCTTGGTCCAGACAGCAGCTGCATGTTGGATTTTCTGTGTTTGGAGGTGAGAGGGTAGCAGAATCTGGGCTGGCATCTGAGGAAGAAGAGAGGTCATCTGCATCCCTCCATGTGCACAAATATGTGTTCTGTGCAGCTAAACCAGAGTGAAGGACCCAGTAGCCCTGGTCACCTGGTTAGAAACACTGCCCTGGAGGGATCCTAGCACTGGCGTCTCCACTCAGGACTGCACACATCTTGGGAAAAAAGGGGTGAGAAGCTCTCTTGGAGGGAGCTGCCCTACCCTTTTCTGCTTCTATATCTGGTTTTCAGGTTTTGCTTTTGAAGAATTTCACTCACGATGTATGTAGTGAGAGCACTCCCCATCTGAGATGCTCTGGAGTAGGGCTGTGGCTGCCCACCAGGCTCTGGTGTGAACTCGACAGCTCCACACCTCATCTGCAGGACCTAGTTCTCAGTCTTTGCCAAAGGAGGTTAAAAGCTGGCTGATAGATTTTTGGGTGTTTTAAAGTATTCCCAAACGTGCAGTAGCAACAGTAAATAGCTGCTTCATAAGATGGGAGCTGCAATCTCCTTAAATCCTCCCCCTCCACCAGAACCAGCCAGCCAGGCTGAGATGATTTGGGAATTAATGTGGCCCATTAGTCACAAATCTGCGCCACCCACCACACTTAACTGAGAGCTGCCATCAGCATGAGCTTTTGCTGCCATTGCTTATTAATTAATTGATGCAGAGATGATTTCTTTCTCCTGTTGCATAGGAAAAAAAAAATCTACTGAGAAACATTTTCTCATAAAAGATTAGAAAGCTCTGCTCCTGTTTGAAACGCTGCTTTCCTGTGGTCATGAGAGAGCTGTGCTGCTTTCTCCACGTCCAGGAATGCCAGTGCTGGGTGGACTGTGGCCAAATCACACCTCTGGAGATTATCCTCTGCTAGTACTGAAGCTGGGGGGGCAAGGGGAGTTGGGAGAGGGAAGGGGGCTTCAGGTAGGGACACTGTCTGTTGCTTCTCCTGGAGCTGTAGCCCAGAGGATCTCTGACGAATACAGCACAGGTGAGTACCAGAGATTACCATTTCATGACAAACTTTTGCTGATCAGCCCTGGAAAGCAGAACAGTCTTTCCCCATCCTAAGAAAGAGTTTGTAAATGGGGAGGATGAAAACTGCTACATAAACACAGGCTGATGACTTTCTCATTCCTTCAAATGCAGGAGATGACAAAACCCAGTTGTTTGAATTATTCCCTCTCAGCACCAGCAGCCCTCTTCCCACCCCCCGT
>JANHFX010024416.1:104506-126954 GCA_027560015.1 Chloroceryle amazona | reverse complement strand
ATATTAGGTGTGTCCTTACCTCCTAAAGAGTTCATATATTTAGAAAAAAATATTTTTTTATTAGTAATGATACACAATACTTTCATAGATTTTAAAGGGACTGAGTTGTGTTTAAGCCTTTTGTAGGAAGAAATATTGTAAAATAATAATAATATGCATCACATTATTATTGCATATTATATACGATAAAGAATGTTCTATGCCTATATTCTTCCAATTTATATATCATCTCAATCATACTCTTGAAACAAGTTATTTTCTGATGTGAATTATTTCTCACATCTCTTTTCTTTTTATTTTAATTTCCCAAAGATGATGAATGAAATCCTAGTCTTGTTAACATCAATGTCTATAGTAACTTTGACTTTAAGATTTTGTACCTATTAGCTCATGGAAGAAAATAACTGTTGCACTTATTTTGTCATCCTTCAAGCTCCAGTTATTGATAGTTCTTAAATATGAAGCGTAAGGGAACAACACCTTTTTTGATGTTTAAATTATTCCATTGCATGGCATGTCTCTAACCAGAAATAATTGAGTACTGATCATGATACCTGGTAAAGAAACATAATAGTGTTAAGTGGTGAATTCTAGAAATGGTCATGTATGAAAACATCCATGATCATGTAATAAGCATATAGAAAGAATAAAAATATTTTAATAAATGTTGAAAAATGTAATCCAACTGGAAAAAAAAAAAAAGCACTGAAAATTGTTCACTGCTATTTAAATCATTCATTTTTGTAATTGAAAATTCATATAGATTTATTTAATCAATTTTAACAGAAAAGCCACGGGAAGCTTGTTTTGATCCTGGAAACATCATGAATGGGACAAGAATTGGAACAGACTTTAAACTTGGTTCAACTATTACTTACCAGTGTGATTCTGGGTATAAGATTATTGATCCTTCAACTATAACATGTGTAATTGGTACAGATGGAAAGCCAGCATGGAACAGAGCATTGCCATCTTGTAATGGTATGTACTGTCTTCTTACCATTTCCCTTGTCCCTCAAGAAAATTTAGAGTTTCTTTGTCCCTTAGGCTATTTGTACTATTTCTATGAATATAGTTTGCATTAAAAGAATCTGAGTTTAAAAACTGAAAATTATGATGATAAGAGTTTTGGACTATACGTTAGTCACTAACATATTGTTTTAACTATTTTAAAATATCTTTAAATTCTGAAGTCAACACATATTGTTACCTTAAAAATGATTATAGTGTAATATATGTTTCCATGTCTACCCCTTTATACCAATTTTAGTGGAAGGCTTTGTGATCTGTGTAAGTACCCATGTAAAATAGACTAAATAAGAAATATGAAGTATTACTGCCCTATTCATTGTTTCTTTTTATTTTCTTTTTGTTTTCCACTTCCAGTTTCTTGTTGCTTAGACTGCAAACAGGGACACTACTTTCAACAAAATGGAGCCTCAATATATGGCTGATTTATAGTAACAGGGATATGTCTGTGATCCCAAATAGTCTCAAGATGTATTGTTTTCAGGTAGTACCTTCCTAGTGATAGTAACTTAGAACAGCATTTTAAAAGGTTGTAGTGACTTAGACTATGCAAATACTATCTAAATTGAGCTCTGAGCAAGGACTGAGGACTGGAAATAGGTGATTTTTGCCTAGACTTTATCAAAGAATGATAGAATTGCCTAGATTGGAAAAGACCTTTAAGATCATCGAGTCCAATCATTAACCTAACACTGACAAGTCCCCGGGTAAGCCATATCCCTAAATACAGTGTCTCCACGACTCTTATGGTATGGATATTGTAGAAAAGCTCTATAAAGAAAACCAGCAATTTATCAATAAAGCAACCCAGAATATTGCAAAAAAACGCACCGTTTATTTCCAAAAACTTTAAAATTAGAGCAACAGATTAATAGCTGCATGCTAAACAGATTTGCCCATAAAAATTGAAACTACTGGAGACAGTTTTTTATTATGTATGTATTATTATATACCTATCATTATTTATGTTTATTTTTTCACACCCATTATTATTACTATTGTTCTGAGTATTGTTGGTTTGGTGTTGTCATCCTTATTTTTATTATTATTCATTGAATCATGGTATTTTAAAGTATCAATTTGTGTAGATTTTAATTTAATACCTGCAAGAGTGGCCCTGAGAGCAGAGATAGGTTTTAATTGCCCTGACCAGCTTCAGCTTGGATGTCCATTTACAACACCTGCTGAAAGAACCAGGAGATGTATTTAAACTCATCTCTGGGCCTTTACTCCTTGCCTGAATTGTATGTGTTTGTTTAAAGTTCTGTTTCTGACCCTTCCTCCTGCATGGTCTTTGGATGTACACTGTAAGTAGCTTATCTCCTTGATGGACCCCTGCACATATCATCACTGAAAATGGAAGGGATCTCTGGAGAACATCTACTCAAACCTCATTACTCAAGCATGGTCACCTAGAACAGATTTCCCAGGACTGTGTCCACTGGGGTTTTGACTATCTCCATGAATGGAGAACCCACAACATATCTGGGCAACCTGTGGCAGTATTTGACTACCCTCACAGTAGAAAAGTGTTTTCTTATGTTACCATGGAATGTCATGTATTTTAATTCATGTCATTGCGTCTTGCTCTGTAAGTGGACACTGCTAAGAAGAGTCTGTCTCTCTTTTTCATTTCCTCCCATCAAGCTTTTATACACATCGATAAGATCCCCCTAAGATGTCTATTCCCTAGGATAAACAGGCTAAAATGGTGCTCTCTCAACATCAGTTCATTTGAAAAATGTGACATTCTATTAATCACCTTTGTTGCTCTTCACTGGATTCACTCCATTAAGTCCATGTATTCCAGAAGTGGACACAGCACTCCAGAGGTAGCCTCACCAATGTTGAATAGAGGGGAAGGATCACCTCCCTTGATGTTTTGGCGAATGATCTACCTAACACTTAGTTCAAGATGCTGATGGCCACCTTTTTTGTAAGGGCACATTGCTGGCTCATGTTCAGCTTACTGATACCATCAACAAAAAAGAGGAATTAGCATGGATGGGTTTGTTGCAGGGGTTATTGATTCAGTAACTTTGTTTTTTTAAATATTTTAAAGAAAAATATAAACTGTTTTTTTTCCCCTCCATATGTTGAATATTTAGAACACATGGAACAGCAGGATGATTGTTTTACTTATAAAGGCTGCAGAATACAGCTTTTGCTGTGACATAGCAATAGCTTAGCCTTAATACCTTATGGAAATACACTTGTAGAACAATTATATTTGGTATTATTTAAGAAGTTGTTATAAAACTATAAATAGTGTAGAAAAGGAGAAATGACCTCTGGTTCACCTGGTAAACTGATATACTTTTAATCTTATTTTTGGGACTGTTTGTGTTTTTGACACAAATTAAAATTTTAAAATAATTTATTTTCCTAATTTTTAAGGAAATATATTACTGTCTCAGTAGTGATAATTCTTATTCCTAGGTGATTCCAATTAATGCAGTATTGAGATGCTTGTCTATTCTAAATAACATTGAGTGTCTAAAGAAGCAGTAATTACTGATTGAAAGATTAACTTAACACTGTTAAATCTGAGTAAAACTAAATGGAAACACATGCTTGTGAAAATACTTAAAGTCTATTTATCTAGGGTTTTTTTACTGTGTGTTCCATTTTTAAAACATACTCTTATGACTTCAGTTAAAGTGTGGAGGTTTTTAAACTACCATTTTCATGGCGTGACACCTGTGTCGTTAGTATGGAATAAACTATACTAGATAAATAAACATTTATCTATTTATACTTCACTGTGGAGTCTTAAATAGCTTTTTGATTTTTGAGGACAAAAATCTCAGTTTGTGGGTTATAGTGGAACCACTGAAGACTAGATCCCGGTAAGTCTTATTTCACCATCGTAGTACTAGTGATGGCTTTGCCAAAGAGCTAACTGAAGTAAAGAATCCTTCTTTTTATCACAGGAAACTGTTTTGAGTAAAACTGAGAAATTAATAAAGAAAACAATGATGTGAGCGGAACGTGTAAATCAAATGCATTATTTTATGTTCAAATATATATATATAAAAATTACAGATTCATCATATGAAACATATTTACCAAAATTTTAATGGTAAGAGACATATAGAAGGCCAGAACCAAAATACAATCAGTATCATCTTTGTTGACACCTAAAGCCCTCTTGTAATACATAGCTTAGCCCTATCAGAACTGAAAATATCAAACAAAATCACTCATGATGCAATTTTAGTACAATAATTTGAACTTATATTTATATACATTGGTCCCTTTTTGAACTTCTCTAAAATATTGTATGAAAATGCATTACAAATTTTGAAGCATGAAAAATGGAAAAAACCTAAAATGAGTGCTGTATAGTAAAGCCTAAGACTCTCTGAAAATTATGCACTTAGCTCTTTAGTTCAATTACAAGTGAACTTTTCTTTTAACCTGAACACTCACAGGCTTTCTGTAGAGTAGATATACTACAAAGTTGTTATCATAGATATTATCAAAGTTATAAAAAACCACATTTTAGAAAGAAACATTTTTCACAACTCAGTAACTCTGGAATTTGTTTTAAATTAAGCATAAATGATATACTATCATTCCATTAAAATGTTCATGACTTGAGAATTTCATCTGGCAATTAGAAAATAAACTTTGTGTCTTAGTTTCTCATAGCTCCAAAGCAAGAAAAGAAAGAAATATAAGGAATTTAAATTCATGGTATGAACTAATTTCTTGTGATATTTGAGCTTCATCTCAGCCACATAATGCTATTCAACCTACTGATAGATTAAGCTTCTTAGCTTCTATCATTACAGTGTTTTTTTGAATGATTCATATAAGTAGCTAGGAGAAAAAGAGACTTGTATTAATTGCTGCCTATATAAGGAAGTTAAACTCATAGTGATATTTCAAGTGTGATTTTAAAACCCAATTGCCATCAGGGAGCAGAAAAAGCAGATTTGCTCCATAGGGTCAGATGAGTCAGAAGCTAAGGATGACCAAACACAGGCTGCACTCTCACTCACTAGGCAATCCTACAGAACATGACCACATCAGCAGGGCCAGAAGCTGGTAACAGGGACCTTTGATAGCACCAGAGCAATGATTTGATTGTCCACCTGGACCCCAGGTTCTTCTCCTCAGAGCTACTTTCCAGGCGGTTGATAAAATGTAATTTCCTAAATGTAAGATTCCCAGAGCAGAGTAATGTTGGTTTACAGTGTTCCTTATAGTAGAAAATACTTGTTTAGATTATGTGCCAAACTTTGGCTTAAAAGCAAAGGTAACGTGATTCTTCTGTTTTTTTTCGTTATTTATTTATTTATTTATTAATAACATCATTGGGTCCTTTGGTAAAATAGTAGTGTACAGCAATCTTTTCTTCTCGTACAATCATTAGTTTTTAGTAGTATTTGATGAAATAATTAAAAAGAAAGAAAGAAAGAAAGAAAGAAAGAAAGAAAGAAAGAAAGAAAGAACTGGATTGCCTATAATGAACGTGTTTGTTATGAGATTTACATTTTAATGAAGATTTTCATAGGAAAGCAAGCTTTTCTGTCATTTTTCAAAAAAGTTGAAAAGTTGAAAGAGTGATAGCAATACATTTTCAGTGTATAGAAAAGCATTTACTCGATATAAAACACAAGGAGATATTTTAACTTAAAAATAACCTCTCCTTATATTTGCTCTTTCTCCAAAAGCACATATCCCTTTCGTCCATTCCATGCTTTGGCTTTTCCTGAGATATTCTTGAGACACAGTATTCCTCTGATGTCATGCTTTCAGTTATAATCGGTAAACCCACCATTCCCTTAGCATGCCACATCCAGCATCCGTACATGGAAGAATCGGGATTGTATCATGCATGAATTGTTCTTTTTTTCCTTATAATATGGGTAGAACTGCTACTTACATAGTCTTGAAGATTGGGGCTCCACTGTTCTTAAATGCCCCTTCTAATTTGTGTAGCTGTAAAGAGTTTCTCTTACTCTTTCTGTTCTGTTTTATACGCATATGAATTATAGACATAGCAGATCAAGAGAGGTGATTCTGCCACTCTACTCTGTCCTGGTGAGACCTCACCTGGAATACTGTGTCCAGCTCCGGAGCCCTCAGCACAGGAAGGACATGGACCTGATGGAGCTGGTCCAGAGGAGGGCCACAAGGATGATCAGGGGGCTATAACATCTCTTCTATGGGGACAGGCTGAGGGAGCTGGGATTGTTCAGCCTTGAGAAGAGAAGGCTTAGGGAAGACCTAATAGCCACATTCCAGTATCCGAAGGGAGCTTACAAAAAGACTGTAGAGGGCCTGTTTACAAAGGCCTGGAGTGAAAGGATGAGGGGTAATGGTTTTAAATTAGAAAGGAGTGGATTTAGACTAAAAATAAGGAGGAAGTTCTTTACCACAAGAGTGGTAAAGCACTGGAACAGGTTGCCCAGGGAGGTGCTTGAGGCCCCCCCCATCGCTGGAGACATTCAAGGTGGGGCTTGACACACCTCTGAGCAACCTGCTCTAGCTGAGGATGTCCCTGCTCTCACCAGGGGGGTTGGACTAGATGACCTCTAGACATCTCTTCCAACCCAGGCATTTCTATAATTCTATGATGAATTCAAATATATTTTTATATGTATACTCTATATGCTCTTATTGATAATAATTTAGAAAGTTATGAAAAGCAAGGTGATTCAAGCATCCATTCACAAAACAGAATCCATGGCATTCTGTGCAGGTTGCTATTCACATATCTCTTGCTCTGAGATACAGGATAACTTGTGTTGTGCCATTTATTTATGCAGTACTATTTTTCTAATGAGTTTGTGGTTTTGGGTTTTTTTTTAATAGATAGATATAGACATATATTCAAATTAAAAAAAAAACCAAAACCAAACCAAACAAAAACTAAACAAAAACTACATATATTCTGGATTTGCAGTTTCTTTCAACTAAATAATTTACACCTCCTGTCCTATATGAATTGTTGGAGTCAAGAAAAGCTACCATGTATTCTAATTTTAATAAAAAATATATAATCAGAAGGAACAATTAGACATGTCCTTACAGGAAAACCAAACTAAAGCAAAAGCACTGAACTGTTACTTTGTAATCTTTAGGGTTTCATTTTCACACTGAACTAATGCAGATAAATGTAAGAAATATAATATTTCTTTCTGGTTTGTTTCAAGCACCATGTGGAGGGCAGTATACCGGATCGGAGGGAGTGGTTTTATCACCAAGTTATCCTCATAATTACACTGCTGGACAGACTTGCCATTATTCAATAACGGTACCTAAAGAATTTGGTAAGAATTTCTTCTACTGATCTATCAGTCATTAATCATTGTTCTACTGTTCAAATGCCCTTCATGTGTAGTAGTCACCTTAGATTTTCAATTTATTGCAAACTGCTTATCAAAAAATAAATGTATTCTTGACACAGAAATTGAACGTAGGGTTTTGAACTTTTACTTCTCCCTAAAGTAAATAAAAGGACTTCAGCTAAGCCATCTGTGTCTGCTAAGCATGTCCTGAATGCTCTCATGTGTTACATCATTTATCATCATAGGGTAATCATTCATTCAAGCTCTCTGCAAAGTAAAATCGGTTCTTGAAGAACAAGCACCAAGTGTTCTCATATTTTAACTTTTTGGTTTTCATGTTTTTACAAGGACAAGATGAGTAGGATTCCATTCAACAATGACAACGGAGGGAAATTTTACATAAAAGTGCGAGAAATGTTTGTGAAAAAAATAATTTCAGTGTGTCAAAATATTTGAACAAAATCTTTAAAAATTGTGCAATTGTATGTAGGACGTGCATTTCTTCAAAGCAGTTTTTTCTCATTCAAGTCCAGACAAATAGCAATTTTTGCTCAAAGCTTTGTGATAAGAAAATCATTAATTCAGAAGAATTTCTTAAAAAAAATTAATTATTTGCACAGTAGATACTTTCAACAGCTAGTTAAATAGTCATAAACGAAATATATATTTATTTATTTAATTTTAATCTATTTTAATTAATTATTGTCCTATTTTAAAATCTAATATGTATCATATAAAAGATATTAATCAATTTGTTAGGGGTAGGAGTAACACAAATCCTTGAGTTGCGTAGTACAGAAATTTTAAAAATACTTCATATTCTTTATTATAATATTGACATTTCTACAAGAGAAAGTGATATTTGATAGGGAGCAATTATTCCTTTTCCTGCTACAATTGTATAGAATGCAAGAAAACAATCAGAACAAGAAAGTGGCTGCAGCTTACAAAAAGGTTCTGTCAAATCCTTCAGAGTTATTAGATCCCTAGGAATGTAATTACAGTGAAATGCTATTGAAGCTTTACAGAGACACAAAATTATTTAGTTAGAGGCTTTATTACACAAAATTTTTCACTAGAATTCCTGATCGAGAACATGCAAAATATCTATAGGCCCATAGCAATAGTTGGGAATTTCCTTAATGCGATTATATTGTGTCTAATTTTTTGGTGTTTAATATAATCAATAAATGGATCAATAAATGGATATTATCAAAATTTAAAAGATTTTAATAAATAATGTTAAAGATTTCATGTTTTACCATATTCTATTTTAAAATTGTTTTCACCAGCCATCTAAAAAAACATGTTTAATCTTATTTATTAGAAAAAAGTGACTAACACAAGTAGAATCTATAGCTATGCTTGGCAAGTACCTGAGAAAACTATTTCTCTGTGCTGGATTTCATGGTGGTCCTGACTTCAAGAGGGCCTGGCAGAGAAGTTACTTGAGCATACTGGCCTTAGACACAACTTTAAAACAATCCTTTTCAATTCATGGTATAAATTTATTTTTAAAAGATATATTTTTAGCAGTTCAAAGAGGTCAGGGGATTGAAGAACATTGCAATACCTTTTAGTTGATAATAGTTTGCACAAAGGATGCTCTTGCAGCAATGAAAACTAACGGCACTCTGGGCTGCATACCAAATATGTAGCCTGTAAGTTGAGAGAATATACTGTTTTGTGCTTCATAGCCTCTCTATAGTTTTGTGCTTCAAACCATGTCTACAGTTTTGTGCTTCCAGACTGGAAGGCAGAGATTTCTAAAGTAGAACAAGTGCAACAGATAGTCAGCAAGATGATTAGGAGGCTAAAACACAGTACAAGGAAAATTTGCAGGAAGTTCAGCCTGGAGAAGGTACGTGAAGGAGGACCCTTCTTTCCAGAAGTATGCAGTTAAGAGAACAAGTGGCAGTAGTTATAAATTGTAGCATAACAAATTCCAGCTGGACACAAGGGAAACATTCTTCACCATGACAGCAATTAAGTACAGGTTGCTGAAAAGAGAAATTTTGCAAATTTTCAAAATTTGCTCAGGAAAAGATCTGGGCAACCTAATCTGACATGAACTTAGCCCTGTTTTTAAAACCAGTAGTTTTTTTAAATAAAAATTTTTTAAAAAAATTAAGAATTTTACAAGAAGTTTTAAGATACAGGCTGTAAAGAAATTGTGTTGCATTGAAAACACATGGCTTCTACACAGAATCTGGTATAGGCATAATTTTAAAGCAGATTCCTCCCTTGTCAATAAAATACATGTCTAGAGTGATGAAATATTTTTATTGACTTGATTTTTTTGGTTTATTACTTCATGTTTCTATTATATGATATTTGAATTCAGTGAACCATTTGATATTTACTAGTGAGACATGTTGTATAACTAAATTATTTGCTAATACACTTCAAATTACTTACAGCTGAAGTGCAAGTTAAGTATAGCAATATTTCAAAACTGGTAACACATTTATATTTTTAATATTTCATCAGTTTTTATATTCTTTCTGATAAGTACTAGTACAAAGTTCCAAAAATAGCAAAATTAAATTTAAAACATCTTCCTCAGATTAAAGTCCAACTAGCAACTAATCATGTGTGAGAATGGAAACTCCTTAATAGTTGCTAAGGTTCATAATGAAATTCTGGTTGAAAATTTTCCTTTTTTAGATATTCCGTTTTCTTATTCTCTTAGGTGTGTATGGAATAAGGAACAAGATATACTCAACTGGAGAGCACGCTACTGGGGAAAGAGTGATTTAATTATCTTATTTTAAAAAATAAAAAATAAGGAGATAATGAAAAGCATGTCAGACTCTTATTACTTATGTTTAATGCTGATGTTTTATCATGGTAACTTGGAAGGGATTCATGCAGGAATCTGCTGGTAGCTAAGAAAAGCAAAAATATCTCATTAAATGTGGTTTAGTTTCTTGTTTTGTCTTCTCTCTTCTTATCTTTTTTTTTTTTTATGTAGTTGTGTTTGGACAATTTGCCTACTTTCAGACAGCTTTGAATGATGTGGCAGAATTATTTGATGGAGAAAACTCTCAGGCTAGACTTCTTAGTTCACTGTCTGGATCTCACTCAGGTAAGTAATAAAGAAAAGAAGTACACATTACTACGTAGGTCATTATGGAAAAGAAAGTTGTAAAGAAGAATTATATGAATTTCATTTGAAAATATATTAATAAAATCTTTGGAACAGGATGCCAAGGCAAATGAAGACCCTTCTCAATCTTTGAATCAAGATATTCTTCCCAAACATATGGTTTAGGGAAGAACTGATCACTGGGATGAGAGCAGAAATAATTGAATGAAATTCTCAGATCTTTATGTAAAAGGACAGATTGGATGGTATAATTATCTTCTCTGCCCCTAAACTCTGTGAATTATACATCTACATTTTCTGAATGTCTAATTTCAACACAAATTAGTTGTATTCACAAAATGCAATTATCTGTATGCAAACATGTACTTAGACCAAAAGCAGACCAGCTGTTGCATTCAGGTAACTATAGCAAAATGTTGACCCTGTGAATTCATAATTAAATGTATATGGATTTCAGCATGGCCAGAATTTTCAGTGTATGCATACATAATTATTATATTCATCTCAAATGGATAATATATAAATACATTTCTGCAGATATTAATGTGTTGTGTCATGCAGTCCTAGTCTTTATGAGATCTTATATGTGAGTTTAAGACTTTTGCAATCCAGGGATTTTCATGGCTTCTTGGTTTTCACTGAATAATCAGACTTACTTGATATTAAAATAATGTAATTTATCTGTTTGATTTATAGAAAACATTGGAATATTTAAAAAAAAATCAGCTCATGATTTTTCTCTGGTGAATTCTCACTATTTGTGTCACAATAAGAATTCACATACATAGGTTTACTTGGAATCAAACTTCTCTTGTTAAGATAATATAAAATTAATCTAAGTAAAAGAAGTACATATCTTATTTACATAGTTGTCCAAGATATTTTAAATGAATGCATTATCAATCATTTCCGTAGGATTTCCTAAGATATGGGTTATTACAATCCAATGAGAATAAAAATGGTTATCATAGGGAGTGGCATCCTTGCACTATAAAAGCACTGTAATTTTGTCTGTAGTGATTCATCAATAAACTCTTAGAGTGACTGTAGATAGATATTTCAGGGAAGGAGATAAATTGTATTAAATGTCTTTATTAATCCTCAAGTATATATAATATTTTAAATGCTACTAGAAATTTAATAATGTAATGTAATTCATGTATGACCATATATTTTATTGAAGCGTTTCTGCTCTCATTTCAGTTTCAATTTTGAAATGGTAAACATCACATGAAGATCCCCTGTGGTATTTTTTAAATACTTTTGTGGTTTTGCAAGGCAAGGTAAATCTCTCAGTCACAGAAAAAAAGTTAACCAAAAATTCTTATAATGATTTTGGCCCCAGATGGCAATAGGATTCCCCAGACAAGTCTAGTCATCTCTAGTTCCACCATCTGCATCAAATGTCAAAAAGTTTATATTGTTGAATCATGAATTTTTTTTATTCTGCCAAGATTTCAAGCCTCCAATGATAAATTTAGTTTTATACACTGTTATTTACATTTTCTTTAACTACAGAGGAAAACATAAACCCGTATATTTTAAGAGTATATTTGATTACATACTGTACAGCTGTAACTTGTTTCTGTTTTGCATATTTAATTTATGTTTTTCATTTAATTTTCATTTGTAGGAGAGACATTGCCTTTGGCTACATCTAATCAAATTCTTCTGCGGTTCAGTGCTAAGAGTGGGGCATCAGCCAGAGGGTTCCACTTTGTTTACCAAGGTAAACTCATCTGCTTTTGGTGGAAGATGCTGGTGCCAGTCTTATACAATGTATTATTTTGAATTCTTCTTAGGTATTAAAGTATTTCTTTAAATATGGGTGTAATCTTGACCTTTCTCCAGCTATCAGGGACTTCTGATGGTAGACTGGTTTCATAATGGTAGCCCTCTGTGGTGAATCTGGACCCATGGACTTGAGTTTAGGGTTAGGGCTGGGACAGCCACTAAACAAATGACAAACACCCTATTTCACCCTTCTCCCTTCCAAATGGGAAGAGAAAGTGAATAAAGTAGAGAGACTTACAGATTAGACAAGAAAACTGAAACAGCTTTAATTAAAATACTAAGAATAAAATTAAATAAATGCAATTATATTCAAACCCAATATCAAACCCAACCACCCTGATGGCAATTACATCACCATCACCACTGATACTGTGGAGCAGGCACTGGGCTCCAGAGCAGATGGGAATTGGATTCAGGAGCTGAATTCTGCAGCTGGATTCAGGAACACATGGGTGGGATCAAAGGCAGAAAAGAATCCTCCTCAGATGCCAGCCATTGCAGAAGAGAGCTTTACCTTCACTTTATACTGAATATGATGTTTATGGGATGGAATACCTCACTGGTCAGTTTAGGGTCACCTGTCCTGGCCACTCCTCCCCACACGTGCAGCCGTTTACTTTCTGCACCCGCCAATGTAGTACACAAGATTTAGCAGTGACTTTGTTTTCTATAGAAAAAAAGTAAAAGCAAGAGCCTTTCTGCACACTAGTTCTTGGTAGTAACTATAAGTGTTACCCGTATCTGAGGCAGACAGTGCTTGCAAAAGTATGTCATCAACTTCAGAAAGTGCAGTTAGTTGTAGGAGACTTAGCTGAAAAGTAAAATCACTGGGCAGAATTAGTTCTGTTCTTGCTCAAACCAGGACACTTGAATATGTCCAGCCACCCTCAGTAGTCTGTAGCCTGTTGCTCTCTTACTGCTGAGTGTTCATGTGGAATTCTGTGAAAGTACATAGTGAGGATTGTGGAGACAAGGCAAAAAAGGCAAAGAAATATTTTCTGCATCATTCATCATTAGGTTGTCCACACCTAACCCCTCCCCGCATCCACCCACAATACATCAACATATCTACATATATTTTGAACCCTTTGTAATTAGTGTATCTGTAGACTCTTTTTCCCTATGTGCCTTGCTAGTTTTTGCTCCAGCTGGACTTGGAGTTTCCTGATTTTTATGACAGCAATGCTGTTATCTGACAGATGTATTACCTGTCCTTTCCTCCATTTTGTGTTTAAATTCTTTGAAAAACACCTGGTCTGACCCTGCAGGATTTCTGCCCAAATTCCCAGTCTTCTCACACAATGGGATCATTTGTTCCAAGGCTTTGAAATCTCTCTAAAAATATTCACCAGTGTGAATAAATATTAAAAATAAAATGAAAGATATTATACTTTTATTTGAATACTTATTTATTTTATACTTAATTTCTGCACCATCCAATTACAGTTACAATATGAAATGGTGAACATTTTCTAATAAAAACAATATGTAATATATTTTGACATTTGTTCTATACTGACAGTTACTGTTACTGACTTAATGAGTACAGTATAAGAGCTGTTAAGAGAATCTTTGTTACATTTACCTGAAGTCTTTATCTCTAGAAGTACTGCTCATTTCAGCTTTCTCAAGACATAAAGAAAAAGAAGAAGAAGAAAAAAAAAGATTGAATATTTATGAAAGATCCCAGATCTGGATATATGTAGGAAGCATACTGTTGTTGAAACAATGTATCTGTGCTTCAACATGTTTTTACCACTTACTGTTTCAGAGCTAGTTTGACTTTGGTTGGCTTGGATTCTGCATCCCACACTATTCCTCAATGTAATACTGTATAGAGAGGGTAAAATTGTGTAAGACATTTTCAGGATTACCTCATGACTACCTGTAGCTCAGCTGAAGGTTTTGGGAAGTTTGCTTAATTGTATTAGTATTGCTTAGTATTCTCAACTTTCAAGAGTTTTTGTTCAGGTTGCTAAGATAGTCTATCTTCTTGGAGAGCTTGGAGGGAAATGTGGTAAGGCAGAGACCATGAGGCAGTTTCATGGTGAGTGGGTGGCAGATGTAAGGCTTACAGGTTGCTTACTGACACCGCTGAATTTGAGGAGATGTTATGTGCATGTCTGCACACTGCCGTTGAAATGCAAGAATGAGAGGGGGTGTCCAAGTCTGTTAGCATGCTGCTAGGCAGTTTATTACACTAAATTGATCCATGTGTCTTAGAGAATGCAGGCTGTGACACCTGGAGCAGTGCTTACAGGTTCCTTGCCTGTACAAGGAGCAAATGCAGTCCCAAAGGGGCTTCAGGGTAGTTCACTAGACGTATTCCATACACACCCAATAAGCTTAATGAGACAGTCATTGAACACTGTGGTTTATTGTATACTAGCTTTTCAACTTTACTAAATCAAAGTGTAAAAGTAGTTTTGGATAGTTTAAAAACATTATGAAGAGTCCATTTTTTTGTTTGTTACTTTTGTTTCATTTTGTTTTTATGGTAGAGCACAGTCATGGTTTGACACCACAAATTAATGTCAAAATCTGTCTCACCACAAGAATACTTCCATAGTTGTAAGGACCATGTTGGAACTGTTCAAACTCCTTTTGAATGGTGTTTGTTAGCCTTTTTAATTCATAGAATCATAGAATGTTAAGGGTTGGAAGGGACCTCTGGAGATCATTGAGTCAAACCCCCTGACAAAGCAGGATCATCTAGGGCAGGCAACACAAGACCAGATCCAGATGCATTTTGAAAGTCTCCAGAGAAGGAGTCTCCACAGACTCTCTGGGCATCCTGTTCCAGTGCTCTGTCAGTCACCCTCACTGTAAAGAAGTTTCTCCTCATTTTGGGCCTCCCATTTTCTAGCTTATACCAAGTATTCCTTGTCCTATTATAGGGCACCAAGGAAAAGAAACTGGCCCCTTCCTCTTGATATGCAACCCCCGGATATTTATAAACATTAATAAAATCCCCTCTCAGCCTTTTCTTCAAAAGACTAAACAGCTCCAGTTCTCTCAGCATTTCTTCATCCGAGAGATCTTCAAGTCCCTGAGTCATCCATGTAGCTCTCCATTGGACTCTCTTCAGTAGATCCCTGTGTCGCTTGAATTGTGGATGCCAAAATAATGGATACAGTATTCCAGGTATGGTCTCACCAGGGCAGAGTAGAGAAGAAGAACCTCTCTAGACCTGCTGGACACAGTTTACTTAATGCACCCCAGATACCATTGACCCTCTTGGCCACAAGGGCACATTGCTGTACCATGGATAATTTACTATCCACCAGGACTCCAAGGTCTTTCCAGCAGAGTGACCCCTTATATGTACTGGTGCCTGGTGCTATTCCTCCCCAGATGCGGGATTGTACATTTGTCCTTATTGAACTTCATGAGATTCACCTTTGCCATACTCTCTAGCTTGTCTGGACCTCGTTGGATAGCAGCACAGCCTTCTGGTGTTTACAGAAAGACACCACCATAACTGCACACTATCATTTAGATGTAGCTCAAGATATAAATACCTGCTCTTCTTACACATCAAAAGTATCACTTGCTTTTAAATTTATAAAGCACAATTAATCACAAAAAAGGGGATACAAACTTCTGGAACGAGAAAACACCTTTCAGCATTTATCATCCATTTGCATATGAATGGTGTCTTTCTGTCTTATTCCTTTTGGCTTAAATATGCCTAAAGTATTTAGTTTTAGGTTGTTTTTTGTTTCTGCTTTTAAAGAATTCATAGTGATAGAAAACATCAGTCATATTAGCTGTATGTGTATACACACACACACACATTGCTGTTGAACAGTAAATCTCCAGGTGAGCACAATGATGTGCCTCATTTCAGTCATTTTTTGGACCACACTCATTTTTTAGTAACAATAAGATATAGATTTTTTAAAAAAAGAAGTGTTCTCTACAGCAGCAGAAAATAAGCCAGGCAAAACCACTTGATTGCTTTTAAGAAAATCGTGAAGCTATTAGAATACCCATTTTTTTCACTATAGTTTAAAATATATCTGAAGAGCTTTATTTAATACAGACATGTATATATACACATATGGATTAATGAATTAGTGGTATTTAATAAGATCTATAATTTTGTGATGTTTCTCTCTTATTTGGAAGCATATGAACATACTTCCAATGGCTGCCTGCTTACTAGCTTTTTAAATACTCCAGAGGATAACCTCCACTTTCACACTGAACCCAGTAATCTGGTATGCAAAGTCAAGAATTTTATTTATTACCCTCTATTACAGGTTGATCTTTTTTCCCGTTCATTTTTCCACTGGGCTGATTTCAGTTTTGTTTCACAACAGTATGAAACATTTACTAAAATATGGAGCATAATTATTAGAAAAAATGTATTGTCTCTGTGATACAACTTGAGAAGTCTAGGCTGCTAGTGCTATAGGCAAAAGCTAGAAGGAAGGCTAGAAGGGGAAAAAAGTTATTGTTTGTGTTTTTTCACATTCCATTTTGAGCAAGCAACAGATAAGCTTTGTAGCTTTTTATTCAGATTTAATGGTTTTTGCAATGCCACTTTCTCAAAACCTTTTATCTGCACATGTCATTTGTGTCTTCATTTCTTTTTCTCAGATGACCACATTTCCCTGTATTTCATGCAATAGCTAAAGGGTATCTGTAATGTCAAACTGAATGAATATCCAGTCCTTCAGAAAAGAAACAATAGCATATATTTTTAGATAGCTCAGACTGAAGCAGTACAGAATTCTTTATGTAAAAAGCAAAATAATGACCTTTCTACCACTCAAAAATGTATGGGCTCGTGTTTAATGCTCGTGTTTCTTTACTTTCTCTACCATACAAATACATGCATTAGTTTATGAGATTAAATAAGATTTTAAAGAGGACTATTGACAAAGTTAGCATACTAGGATGAGGAAGGACTGTGAAAGAAGGGCAAATGGGAACAAAAATAAAACAGGAATGTGCCTTTAGCAATTAAGTTGATCTAATCGACAAGAATAAAATGCATAGCTACACACTTCCTGCTGAGTGTAGGGAGCAGAACTAAGACTGTTAGTGTTATTTTCCATATATGTTACCATAAGACATTATGTCCTAGTTTACAACAGGCTTCCTAGAGAGGTGGTTGATGCCCCAAGCCTGTCAGTGTTTGGACAATGCCTTTAATGATGGTCATTAAAGTCAGCCCTAACTTGGTCAGCCCTAAATTGGTCAGGCAGTTGGACTACATGATCACTGTAAGTCCCTTCCAGCTACAATAGTCTATTGGTGGAAAACTAGTGAAAATCTCAGCCAAATGCTAATTTTAACATGACATTGAGTGTTTCCTGTTAACATAACTCTAGCCATGGATGTTTGTGGCTGCCATGGCTGTTTTATTTATCATCTGGACTCAGTAACATAGTGTCTTTCAGTCTGAAAATGAAGCAAATATCAGTACTATTGCTACATGAAAAAATTTATAAGTGTTAGTAAACTGTCCCTACTTAGTTATCTAACTATCCTAGTTACACAAAGCAAATCAGTTTGGATTATAAATGCATACATGCAAATTGCCATCTGTGATTACTGACAATTATAGGACATTCTTTAACCTGATTCTTAAAAAGGGTCCTTTACCTTTGCACACCTCTTGTAGGGATTCTCCAGATGTGGATTCCAGGTGAGGGTTAGAGAATCTGATCAAGGATTTATTCTGAAACTTCTCCCCGTTTGAGGAAGTCAATGAAAAATCAAATAGAGAAACATAGTACTCCCATAAAAGGCTGAGTGAGACTTTGTTTTACATAGTGAATAAAAAATTACTCCAGGAGTGATGCTGAAATTTTCAGTTAGGTCATATAGCCTCTTAGAAAGATGGGTAAGGTTTAGACACGTGTAACACTAAAAGTTTAACTAACAGAGGACTGTAGTGGTGACCTCTGCGGGAGAAGGTCATGAGCTACTGTGAACCAGTCACAAACATCTTCCTCTGAAACTAGTATAAAGAACCTCTCACATGACAAAACTTCCACCAGCCAGAGGAGCATGTAGTGCCTGTTGTCAAAGATATTTCAGAAAGTGACAACTGCTTTTGGCCAGAGATGCTTCTGGGGATGTGCTGTTGGAGATGCTGCTGGTGGAACTGGTGAAGACACATTCTTGAAAAGAGACCCTCCATGCCAAAGGGGCAGCACTTCTAAATGGACTGTGACCCACTGATCCTCTCATGTCTAGGGACGTGCTCTCAAAGTCAATTACTCTCCAAGCTGCCACAGCACTTACATGACTGTAGTTGGTCACAGGCCAAAGCCACAATCCAGCTAACAGCTGTGAAAGCATTAGGTGATTCTTAGAGAATATAGGAGCAGAGCAAGTAAACGAATGGATACAATTAAGCTCTGTCCTACAAGAAACAGTGAACATTTTCAGTGGTCTATTTTTTAGTTGACGACTGTCATTTGGATTTATGGCATCTCTTTTTTTTTCTTCTTTCTCTCTTTATGCAGCTGTTCCACGCACAAGTGACACGCAGTGTAGCTCAGTTCCAGAGCCTAGATATGGAAGGAGAATTGGCTCTGAGTTTTCAGCAGGCTCTGTTGTCCGATTTGAGTGTAGTCCTGGCTATCTGCTACAAGGCTCAAAAGCTATCCAGTGTCAGTCTGTACCTAATGCCTTAGCTCAGTGGAATGACACAGTACCAAGCTGTGTAGGTAAGCAATTATATTTAAGTCATCTGTTCTGTCACACGTCTCTGAATCAGAATTCGAAAACTGTTTCAGAAAATAGTATTTAACACATCTATTCACTCTCCTTTGTTTAATATCAGTCATGCCCAATTTAAAAGAGCAGTTTTCCATATCAAAAGGTAATTGAGTACCAGGTGGTTGGTAGGCAGTATAGTGTTTCATATAATGACTTAGATTATATGTACATGTGTGAAGCACATTTTCTTGAACATTCCTTATTTTCATGATTCATCTACAGCTTGAAATACAGGACAGAATTGAATTCTCCAGAAGTTTTACCTGTTTGTTTGTTGGTTTGTTTTGTTTTGTTTTCAAGTAGAAGCATAGTGTACATTTAATAGTGTTGACATTGCTAAGCGTAGCTAATTTTCCTCTATCTACCAATATACCTGCAGTGGAATAGTGTTTAGCACTTCAATTATTTGTTTGTAAATATTGAAATGTTTTCTTCTCTCCCTCCTTGTATGTATATCCAAAAGCCAATGCTATTCATAGGAATTTACTCTAAATTAATTAGAATATTCTAAAAATAAAGGTAGGTGTCCTATTTTCTGTGTATTCTGTGTTTTTTTTTTTTTGTTTAGTTTAGTTCTGTTTTCTTGAACCTTAAAGAAGCAATTGCCTATACAGTAAAAATATTTAATGTACTACACTGCTTTACCAGCTAGATCCAATACTGGTAATGGGTAAGTTCACATGATTTGTCAATCATGATTGTGTTTAATGCTATGTCCTTACAGTTTGTTGTTACTCCCAGATAAGAGATGACTAGGCTGTGATGCCAGGGTGTTCTAGGCTGCACCTACTCAAAATGAAGTTGACGTCTGAACTGTTTATTCATACAGGTTATATCATAATGATGTTATTCATATATTTTAGATAATGTTGCTTTTTAAGTTCATATTTTCATGTCTATATGTGTATGCTACAAAAGAGATATATAATTAGATTAATAAAATTATTACTACTTTTCTATGAAGTGGTTTAGGTTCTGTAATTATTCATGATAATACTTTTTTGCAGTGCCATGCAGTGGGAATTTTACTGAGCGAAGAGGCACTATTCTTTCACCAGGTTACCCTGAACCTTATGGTAACAGCTTGAATTGTGTGTGGAAGATCATAGTGACCGAGGGATCAGGTATTCAGGCAAGTCTATATTCTGTCAAGCATGGAATACTAAGTACTTTGTGATTCAGTTTAAAAAATAATTGTTTATTTCTCTAGAAGTGTCAGAAAATAGCAATCGGTAAGATCATTATTTAGGGTACTTCATGTATTTGTGCTCTGCTTTTCTCAATATTGTTCTTTGTTTTGCTTTATTCTTTGTTATTTTATTTTCACATGGGAGTATGAATGACAAATGGTTAACAAACAGTGTTCTCTCTTAACTGTGTAGAATATTGAAAGCAGGTCCTGATCCTTCAGTCTGGTATGCAAATCCCAACCCTTTCTATCTTCTAGGATATTATGGAGGCACTAGAGAGGTCTGCAACTGTCTTGATTATCTGCTCATGTACACTTTGAGTAATTATTTATAATTATGCAGTGTATGTGCAAAATTCTCCTTACCTACTGTCGTATTATCTTAAAGTTAAGACAACTTAAAAAGTGAAAATTAATGTTTTATTGACTTTTTTTTCACTCTGGTGTTTTTGTTTGGATCTGCTTATTTATATGTGGGGGGGGACATCTTCTCTTCTTATTTTGTTGTTTCTAGAAAATTTGGAAATACATATGGCTAGAACTTAAAAAAATTCTGTGGTGGTATTTTACAGATCCAGGTCATCAGCTTTGCTACGGAACATAACTGGGACTCTCTTGAAATATACGATGGTGGAGATATGACAGCACCACGTCTTGGGAGCTTTTCAGGTGAGGATATTCCATGATTGAAACATACAGCTCTATAAATGGGTGTGTGAGAGAACATGTCTTTTTTTGCTCACACAGACAGACAAGGGATTTATTTTTATTGTATTCTTCATGGTATCATTATGAAACATTCTTATTTTGGGAAGGAGATTTCAGATACTGTAAACTTGTCAATATTCAAATTCACGGAGGGGTTTTCATAAGAAAATATGATACAAAAGTATTTAGCTTTGAATAGTGGGATTTAGGTGATAATACTTAAAAAAAAATATATTTCTTTTGCCTTACCTACCTCTCCCATAGAGAAGATAAAATGATATAAATTGTTACTGATGTTGAAGGACCTTCTTTTGATAGATTTTACTTAATTTATCCTTGTTAACCTCCCTTTCTCAGGAAAAAGGTGAAGCATTCAGTATTCATCCAAACTCACCAAACATCAGAGAACAAAACAAATTACTACAATTGGGACATAACCATGGAATTTGTTGCTTCACGTGTACATCAGGCACATGTTTTACTCCTTTCTTATAAGACAGTGTTTTACAGAAAGAGCATGTTCTATACACCAAACCAAGAGAAAGAGATATGTCATATAGCTAAGGCATTTTGTGGAATTTTTCCTCTCTGGTATCTTCATGAATTTACAGAGTACAGATATATGTTGGTTTATATAAGGAAACGAGTGGTCAACAAAAAAAAAATAACCCTGTACCATTTATTTGGATATTGAATTAAATAATTAGAAATTGCACCTTATTAAAATGTGTTGCACCATATTAAAATGTGTTGTGGGTAAATCCTAGTAGGGAGCTCAGCCCCACCCAGGCATTTGCTCATTCTTGCACAGTGAGACAGGGGAGAGAATCAGAACGGTAAAATTGAGGCAACCAGTGGGTTTAGGTATAATAGACAAATCAAAGGTCCAGATGCAAACAAAACAAAACAAGGAGTTAATTCACTACCTCCTATTGGCAGGCAGGTTTCACCTATCTCCAGAACAGCTGGGCTCCATCATCCATAATGGTGACTTTGGAAGAGAAATGCCATAACTGTCAACATCCTCCTCTTCCTCTTTTGTCCCCCAGCTTTATATGCTGAGCATGTCGTCATGTGGTATGGAATATCTCTTTGCTTATTTAGGATCAGCTGTCTCAGCTGTGTCCCCTCCCAACTTGTTGTGCAACCCCAACATACTTGCTGGTGAGATGTGAGAAACAGAGGAAGCTGTGACACTGTGTAAGCACTATGTAGCAGTAACTAAAACATCCTTATGTCATCAACACTATTTTTGTCACAAATCCAAATATGGCACCACACCAGCTACTGTGAAGAAATTTAACTCAATCGCAGCTAGATCCAATACAAAAGGCTACAACACTTCATATTAAATGTTACTAACTATGCCGTTTATTAAATTTACAATAAGGAAGAAATAAATTACTAACTATAATCAGATTTTGGCAAGTGAAGTATGTAGCAAATATATTGGACCCACTGGATAAAGAACTGATTAAATGATCCATTTAAAAATATTTCATTTAACAATACTCAAGACTCAAAACACCTTCTCATTCTATACTAAAAGTGTGTCATGTTGCTTTAGCTTGAAAGC